>OZ030008.1:13480000-13570000 GCA_964023405.1 Apodemus agrarius
CCTTAGCTGGCAGAAACCTCTATCTATGAGACTTTCCTGAAGCTGTATTGGTAAGTGGTGTTTAACAAGGTATTCACGGGCAAACAGCGAGGGACCCTGCTAACAGCTATGGCAAAGGGAGACCTGAGCCCTAGCCTATGAAATGCCATCTGTCTTTCTCACTCTCCATAGAAGAGGGTGTACTCAGGGTTAGCAAGTTGCATGTGTAGAATGTGTTCAGATGCATGAACTCTCATTCTTGACAGGGAAAAAATGATGCTGATAATTCAAACTTTTCCTAATAACACCTACCATGCCCTTAACAACCTAATCTGCTCATTCCAATGTAACCACCTTCATGTAAACATTTCTACCTGGCCACTAAAAACGTCTTTCTAGGGACAGTAAGATGGCTCGGCATGTAAAGACGCTTGCAGAGCAAACCTAACACCTTGAGTTCCACCTCCAGTCCCACAATGGAAGGCACACACACACCACCCTCTCACACAAAGAAACACACACATACACACACACACACACACACACACACACACACTCACTCACTCACTCACTCACTCAAAGCACTCTCAAACATAGACACAGTCTCACATATACACAGTAACTACAATGAATGAAACCTCAAGTTTATCCTTCAATTAAAAATTAACAATGTATAATGTTGTTATAAACTACTGTAATGTATAACAATTTACAACGTTATACACTACAAACACGATGGATGTTTCTAACACAGTAATGAAGAAACGATGGCTGGCGGGCTGGAGCAGAGAGTACCTTACCTCCTCGCTCGTCTCCGTCTTAACTTTGGGGTCTTTCTCTTGGCCGGAGCTGGGGGTGGTAGGGCAGCCGCACCGACTCAGCTTACCGTCCCCTCCGTCCGCTTGGGGCTGCAGCTCTTTGCCAAGCACATCACTGGGGTCGTCCCTGTCCAGCAGGTATCTAAGAAGGGCGTTATTTTCCTTCTTCTTAGGACTCAGCTGCTCCTGCCTGACAGCCCCTTCTCCACAGGAAGCAGTGCTGCTGGTGTCTTTCCCAGTGGCTTCTGCAGTGATCTTGGCGACCTCCGCTGGTGAGTTGCCATTCTGCAGCAACTTGTGCAAAATCCGGTGTTTCTCTTGCAACAGAGACCCATGCACATTGGAGGTGGAAGACACCGTTCCTGATGTTGAGGAGGACACTCCAGAGGGGCTGGTGACACTAATGGAAGAGTCTTTGCAATTTGAATCCAGGGGGGAGCTGGTCAAGGAGGAGTGGCCTCGGTCATCAGAGGAGCACGTGAGTAACTGCAGCAGTTTCTTGTGGCCTTTGCTTTCCAGGGGTCCCCTGGGAGGCTCTGCCGCCTCCCCACTGCTCTCCTTGCTTTCTTTGTCACTGGAGTGATCTCTGCTGTTTGACTGACACACTGAACTCTCCACTGGGTTCTGTTCACAGTACAAGCCTAGGGGGCTCTTGGAATCCTGACTACTCGCTTTACTTGGCTGGTTTATGTTCATATTGGGAGAGTTATCCAGTTTGGGGCCTGGTGAAGACAGAGTAGATAAAAGAGAGGTTCCCACGCCTTCACTGATGGCCTGCAAGGCACTGAGCGAGCTGCTGGAAAAGCCGTGGCCCCCTGTGTTGCTGGAAGGTCCCATGGGAGAATGTGCACCTGCACACGGGGAAAGGTCAGGAGAGACTGTGAGACACAACCTCTAAGCTCCTATTACAAAAGACGGGTGAGGAAAGAAAACAGAAGCAAAAGAAAACACAACTGTGGATACCTGCGGCAGGAGAGAACTGGTGGGAGGCCATCTTTGGGCTCCCGCGATTACGAGGAGAAATCATGATGTTCTGCTGGTTGGGGCCGATGCCAGGACTGCCATGTGGGGGACTGCTCATGCTGAGCCCATAGCCGTTGTTCTGGTAGGAAGATGGCGACGGGAGGCTCTGGGCTGGGGTCAGTGAGGCTAGGCTACTAGAAGCCCCATACCTAGCTCCGCCCATCTGCCCTGTGCTGCTGGGGTCTGCCACACCATAGGTCCGGCTGCCCAACATCGGTACACTCTGATTTGGAGACATGTTCATGCCACACCCTGCTGCAGGAGGCCGGATGCCTTGTCCTACAGGATTTGGGTTTGGTCTATATCCATTCTGTTCTCTGCAAACAAACACACAGAAGTTTCACTTTAAAACTGCAGCAATGCACAAAGGGAAGGAAGCGAGCGGGAGAGCTGCCCGGGAGCACACAGGGGCGTCACTCCAGTACAGCGCCAGGCAGGAAACCGGGGTGCTGCACCAAGGCAACCCAGCAAGACTTTGCCTTGCTCTTCTAGTTGATAGATTTAATTTCATGTGTACTTGGATTTTGTCTACATGTGTGCATGGTTCGCCATATGCATGCCTACTGTCTGGGGAGGTCAGAAAGTGGCATTGATCCCCTGGAATTAGAGGTAGAGACAGTTGTGAGTTGGCATATGGGTAAAAGAATCAGGTCCTCTGCCAAGAACAGGTGCTCTTAATAACAGAGCCATTTCTCTAGCCCCTACCTTTCCTGTTTTTATACACTACTGGGCATTCAGAGTCTCCTGCATGCTAAGCAAGCTCTCCAATACTGAGCTGTATCCCAAAGCCCACTGATATTTTGAAACAGGGTCTCATCTTACAAAGTTACCAAGTTTGGCCTTGAATTCATTCATTAACTCAGTCAGGCCCAGAACTTGAGATCCTGCTGCCTCAGCCTCCCATGTAGATAGGATAACAGGTCACACCACCAGATCTAAAATATGGGATATGTTTGGTTTGGTTTGCTTGGTTGGTTTTTGTTTGTTTGTTGTTGTTCATTTTGAGATGGGACTTATGTAGCCTACGGTAGCTTTGAAGTTCCTATGAAGCCAAAGATTTTCTTCTCTCTACCTCCCAAGTCCTAGGAAACACTGGAGTCCACTACTATACCCAGTTTAGACTATGCTGGGCACTGAACCTGGGGCAGCACGCAAGGAAGGCATTTTACCAGCCGAGCTGCATCCCTAATAGTTTTGAACTAGCAGAAGATCTAAATGAGTGGCTCTGACAGCCATGTGGTTACATAGAGCCTCACACTACAGTTGGACATATCTGGGGCTTAGCCTGGAAGGGTTCCTTAAGACAACCTGAGAGCCACCCTCTCCCTATGCAGTCTGCTTACCATGAATAACATCAGTAGTTACTACCTTTTAGTACCTAGTAGTTACATTTATATTTTACTTTTTACTCAAAATCCAGTCCCTGGAAGCAGTGTAAACATAACACTAGAAGTGGAAGGTAACAAGTGTACACGGCCCTCCCAGCATACCACCAACCTCAGTTACACCCCGCCACACAGACGCTGGCCGGACCCAGAAGCAATAATTTAGTGGAAAATACTAACTTTTAAATAAAAATATAACCTTAAAGAAAACATTCTCTTAAGAACCTAATTCACTTCATGAAAATCCAACAGCTTCCCTGCCTTTTCTCCCTGCACATCAACAAAGCCTCCTGGGGACAAGGGGACTTTGGTGTCATCACCTCTGAAGAATGTGGGTCGAGACGAAGCCATGCCGGTCATTTGTTACAGGGTTACGGAAGAGTTTGCTTTTTGTCTGCGCACTCACAATAGTTCCATCGGCCAATGAGAAACGATACACCGGTGTCTCTGCCTTGCCGTGAATATAAGCTATTGGGGAAAAGCATGCTGTTACTAGTATCTGAGAGTAGACCAAAGCACATAGAAACAGGCGAGAAGCAATCACATACACAGAAGTATAGAACAGCTGTACTCAGAGACCATCCCCTCTCCCACAACCACCACACAGCAGAACAAGGCTGAGCACACGGTGAGTGCTTTACAGCAGCAGCAGCCGCAACGAGATGATCCAACTCCAAAGGCCTTACCTTCTTGATAGTGACGCTTTTGGGACCATGACTGCCCATCATTGAGACTGAAGAACCTCTGGATACATCTTCGGATTGTGTCTTCAAAGCCAGGCCTCATGGAAGATCTAAGTGAGTTTGTATCTATATTGACAACCTTTCCTAGTGAAGATAAAAACAGAAGATTCTAACCCTGCCCAGAAAAGCCTGCTGCTGCTTGGCTGACTAGCGCTTGGGAGTGACACACAGAAGACAATCTCAGCTCTGCCTTCTGTCCTTAACACACCACTGGGAGCTGTTCTCTGTCCACATGTCCTGCTGAGGGACATAAGAGTGCACTGTCCCCAATCAGTCGTAGGCAAAGCTCCCAGTAAGGAGCACGCCTCTGCACTGGAAGTGCCTTTTATAATGTGCTGGTGCTTAACAAAGGTTATCTGGCTATACTTAGCATTACTTAGAGGAGAAAATAAGACTGCCAAATCAGAGAGACACAGAAAGGGAGATCGGGTGCTCAAGAAGAGGCTGATTCCAACAGATCACATAACGAATAGAAATGCATGTTGTGCGGCTGTGGAGAGCCAGATTCATTCTGAGCACACAGGAAAACTGGGCACAAACCTGCAATCTCAGAGCCCACAGGGCAGAGAAAGCGGAGCCCGGGCTGGACTGAGAGACGGTCTCAGCATGTACAGGAGCTTGCTGAGGACCTCTGTTCTACACTTAGAGCCCCAGGTGGAAGAAGAGTGACTTTGTGACAAGTGCACACACTAGTGAACTCGCCGAACCAGCAGTGCACACACTCATGAACACACAGAAACAGAGGAATAAGAACACTGTCTAACAGTTTCCAAGTGAAGGTTGGGCGTACCGGAAAGGTCATGCCTGGTAATAAAGCTCTCAGAACTGGATGGGAAGGGCCGTTCTGCAGTCACGCGGCGAGCCACACAGATCATACAGCACTGCAAGTCTACAACAAAATGTCAGCAGGTTAGATTACAGTGGCTTTAGCTGTGACTAATGGGTGACCAGGGACACAACATCAGTAAGAAGGGTTAAGACGACACAATGGACCCGACTCTCACCTTCCCCTTCTTCCAGCATGGCGCGAGGCTGAGACAGGGCAAAGCACTGCATCGTTTCATATCTCTGGCGTGTTTCAGGACTGGCATTCATGTCTTCCAGGAGGTCGGGTGTTTTCATCAACATACGACAATTAAATGTATGGCTTTTTTGTCTCTGGTTCTCATTAGTCCAAGAAACTCCATTAACTTTGGAAAACAAATTAAAATTTCAAAACAAATTAATATTATTCTTTATAAGCCAGGTAAAACTCAGTCAAATACTCAGAATTCAAGCTAGGGTTGGGCCTTGCTCTTTGCAGGGGACCTAGGTTTAGCTCCCAGAACCCCGGTGGTGGTACAGTGGTACATTCACAACTCCAGTTCCAAGGAATCTAATGTACTATGCTGGCCATGGGCACACACATGATGCACATACATACATATATGCAAGCAAAACATTCATTATATATACAAAATTTTTTTTTAAATTCAAGCTAGGGGCCAAAAAGGCGGCTCCCTGGTTAAGAGCCTGAGTTGCTCTTCCGGAGGACCAGAGTCAGGCAGCTCATAATCACCTTCAACTCCAGCTCCAGATCTAAAGTTCTCTCTGGCCCCCATGACACTGCAGTAACACATAGCATACATTCACATAGATACATACATGTAAAGGCTTTTTTTTCATATAGAAAATCTTTAAGAACTCATGCTATGAAGTGAGTGCGGCAGGGCACGCCGCTGGCCCAGTTACTAAAGGGGCAGAAAAAGAGGTCTGGAGAGCATCCCAGGCAACGCACGGGACCTTCCGTGGAAGAAGCGAGTCCAGCAACTCCCATGTGGGGACACCTACACACAACATTCCAGAACGACAGGACATCTGAGTAAGCTCAGCCTCACCACAAGTCCCACTGAACATTTGGGCACCATGGAAAACTCTTAGTCCACTGAGGCCAAACTGAAAATGATGCTGGCAATCACTTATTAAGTCTCATTTTCTAGCTTCCTAAAAAGCACATTCAATCAATGTGCTTTTGATTGAAATAACGAAAAAAATTAAATATATTTAGAAAACATATTTATATGCATGCCTGTATTTTGTAGTCAGGTATGGCAACACACACCTATAATCCCAGCAATATGGGACAACAAGACAAAAATAGATGATCATAGAGTCAGAGCTAGCCTGGACTGCATAGTAGGACCATAGATTCAGAGCTAGCCTGGACTATACAGTAGGACCCTGTCTTTCTCTCAAACTAAATACAAAGAGCACTTTACCTGTAGATTTTGGTAAGTGTTTAAGGAAATCCTTCCGGTCTTGCTCATGTAGGATGCTGTAGACACTTGTGTTAACCAGGTCCTCCTGCTTGTACTGCAGATACTGTGTGACATTTTCTGACACAAATACAATGTTTCCATCTCGATTCACCACAAACAAGAAACCATCCAGAGCCTGCAGTGGGATGTGTTAATACTATTATGGAAACCAGGTCCCGACAAAAGCACTAACCCTCCTCCCCCTCGTTTTTGCCAGGGTTTGGGTTGGGGTTCAGATTAGGGTTATACTTGCAAATAGAGTTTTTAAAGGGTCAATAGTATTAAAGAGGACCAATCCAATACAACTGGTGTCCTTATAAGGACAGATTAAAAATACACCACGGAGGCATGCTCAGGGGAAAGGCCTTATTAAGACACAGTAGAGAGCCAAGGACAGAGGACTCGGAGGGAAAAAGCAATCCTGCCAACTCCATCATCTTGGGCTCCAGTCTTCAAAATAGGCTTCTATTGTCTGAGTCACCTACTCTGTGATATTCTGTCACTGCAGCCTTAGCAGAGAAACACTACAGCCTTGTTTGTAAAGAAAACTTGAGAGGGGCAGTGGGGAAGGGGAGCACAAACCCAACAATTAGAGTTAACTGCCAACCATTGGTTCTATTAACATTAGCATGATTATTTCAAGGCATAAAAATTTTAAGAAAAAAGAGAAGGCAAGTAGGGAACGATATATCATATCATACACCTTTAACCCCAACAGTTAGGAAGTGGAGGCAGGAGTCGAGGTCACCCTGATCTATATTGCAAGTTCAAAGACAGCCTGGGCTAACATTACACTGTCTCCACTTGAAAAAAAAAAAAAAAGAAAAAAAAAAAAGAAGAAAAAAAATCATTCTTCTTGCCCCCCAATTTTCCACCTGATCTCAAGTTAAGCTATAGGAATCACTCTCTGTTCCTGAACAAGAATTTCAAATGAACGAACATACAGTAGTTGAAATGACTCACTGAGAGAAAGAGCAATTGTCAAGTAAACTTGCTGAGGCCCTCACCGGCCTCAGGCAGACACTGCGCCATGGTTAACCAGCTCCTCTCCAGGCAATTACTTTAAAGATGTGCACACGCTGAATGTTTGAAACCGCCTCACCAGCTGGACGCCTAGCATGCATGAGGCCCTGGGCTTCCCTCCCCAGCACCATGAAGGAATTCTCCAAGAACACAGAGCAGAGGGCTGAGGGTAGACGGAGGATGTCACTCTGTGGTGACATGCTTGCCTGCTATGGCCACCTAGCATGTGTGAGGCCCTGGGTTTACTTTCAAGCTCAAGAAAGAAAGAGTAAAACTGTAGTGTACTGTGCAAGCATTCATGGGAAAATTCATAAAAGGGTCTGAACTAAAATCCACTAAGTAGTACCTCTGTGTGTTGCTGACCTGTGAAATTATGAGCTACTCTATCTCAAAGAGCTTCTTTGCTTTTGTGTACATGTGTTGTATTTTCATATTGTATACAGTGCATATACAGTATTATACATAGTATCAGAAGGGTATTTTATGATTGCTGTTAATACTGAGCTCTGCTCCACAAGGGTAAAAACTATTTCCTCATTTCCAACCCGTGTGTGTGTGTGTGTGTGTGTGTGTGTGTGTGTGTGCGCGTACCCTATATATATCACAGAGTAAAACAACCAAAGTCCAGCACCCTTTGGACAGCTACAACCCTCTTACCTACCTGCAGTAAAAGCGGTCCTAAAGAGTCTTTATCAATGACTCCCTGCCCTGTAGAAGACACATCAGCTTTTTGAACATCATCATCACTGGAAATAGTTTTTCCTGAAGACACAGAAGGAAGCATCATGTTGAGCAGCAGTGCCTCAGCCCTGGTGCGCGCGCACACACACAGAGAGAGAAGACAGTTAGGTAGTATGTACATATCCATGCAGAACACTCACTGGCTGACAAGAGAGTGCCTCACGGCTTCCCAGGAAGTAGAAGACACTGGGTCCCTCCCTTTCTGCTCACATGCACTAGTCCTTAGGCCTCAGCCTCCCGCCCACCAGCATTCCGCACTCTGAGGCACACCGGTCTTCTGCCAATTCCCTGTTAATTGTTTCTTAAAAAAGCAAAGCTGGTTAACTCATAGACTTGCGCAGAGTCTTACTTAGCAGAGTGAGGCCCTGCTCAGTCTCCTTGATCCAGGGGGTGGGATGGATTCATACTTATTAGAAGGCTGACCCTTGGGTGCTTTTCTGACTTTGTATTACCTTGTTCTTTTATCTGACGTATCTGTCTCACTGTCTCCTTTAAGATGGCACATTTATCTGGTTTGACGTTGAAGTTGTCAATGTCACTGAGATTCGCAGATATCAGCTCGGCCAGCTCTTCTATGTACTTGCTCTCCTGCTCGCGTCTCCACTTTTCACCACTGTAGGCAAGACTGGAAGGTGGAGAAAAGCCACTCGTACCTCTCAAGAAAGCTTTAAGCAGAATCTGCCCCGGATTATGCAAGAACCATCAACCGTGGCGGCACGAAGCATACACTGAAGAAATCCCTGCAGCCCGTTCGGCACCCCCTTTCATTAGTCACTGGCCTTGAGAAACAACACCCCCGCTCTCCCATGGCAAATGGAGCGGCCGCCTACCCTTGTCCTGGAGCATCACAAGGCAATTTGCGCTTTCGAGACTCGGTGGCCAGCGGATCCAAGGAGCTCTCACCCAGGCCACTCATCCTCACTACAGGTCAGCAACTGTGCAAGAAGAGGGAACAAGATTATCGCACTAAAACAGGCATTTTCTATGAAGATGTCACGTGGTGGAATGGCTGTATCCTGTGGTCCTGGGGTATTTCTGTTATGAATGAGTGTGTTTGCACAAGCTTGGAGCTCAGATGCTTTGTAATTATGCTGGGCATGGTGGTGCAAGCCTCTAACCCCAGCACTCAGAAGGCTAGGTCAGAACATTAAGGATTCCCTTAAGCCTGGTATACACAGCAAGTTCCAGGCCAGTCTGGTCCCAGTGTCAACATACATTTCACAAGATAAATTATGCTTAATAAAAGACTATCAGAACCTCAATCTTTTTTTTTTTTTTTTGGTTTTTTGAGACAGGGTTTCTCTGTGTAGCCCTGGCTGTCCTGGAACTCACTTTGTAGACCAGGATGGCCTCGAACTCAGAAATCCACCTGCCTCTGCCTCCCAAGTGCTGGGATTAAAGGCGTGCGCCACCATGCCCAGCAGGACTTCAATTCTGAATTTCATTTATACCCAGGTAATAAAAGCTTACCCAGTGATTTGGTAAGAACACTTCAAGTAATGAGCCCAGACAAGGCTACATGATTTATTCTTATTTTTTATGTGTGAGTGTGCATTTTGCCTACATGTGTATATACATATGTACATGTATATACATATATAGCATGTGTGTGCAGCATCCCCACAAGCCACAAAAGGCTGTCAATGCCCTGGAGATGGAGTTTAAGAGGCAATAATGACCCATGTGGGCATGCTGGGAACACAACTCCCTCCTCCAGTTCCCAGGCTCTTTTCCTGGGTAGCACTTCCATTCACTGGATCATTTCTTTTCCATTGTTAAGTCCAAGTCAGCCTAGACTATGCCAGCATGACCGTAAAACCACCCTATGCTCTTCTTAAAGCACAGGTGCAAAGCCAGATATGCTCTACACGACAGGAGTTGCCATAAGCCACAGCGACCATTATTTACACACTGCTGGGAAAATAACATATCTTGGCTAAGTTTCAAACACTAAGACAATAAACACAAGGTATTTCTTTTTGAGCTTATAATGTAAAGGTTCTATTAAGCCTCATTTACTAAGGCTTTCATGTGTGGCAGACTCTTGCTTGAACATGACAATCACTGCTCTAAAGAATCTCAAGTCGTCAATGTTGCATCTAGTATTTCAGCCAGCCATCCCACAGGTGTGCCACTAGGTGGCACAATGCTACCAAAAAGGCCAGTTTAAAAAAAAAAAAAAAAAAACCCACATGATCAAACTCAAAATATGTAGGTCATGTTTGTTTTGAGACAGGGCCTCACTGCCCAGTCTAGCCTGGAACCCAGAGTTGTGGCTGGCCCTGAGCGCCAATCCTCCTGCCTCTGCTTCATACTGGATCATAAGTACTTGCTGTCATATCTGCAGTCACACACACCTTTTGAGTACACACCCTCTAGAGTATCAGACTACACAGTTTCATGTAGACAGACACAGTGTTAAACAGTCAAGT
Source organism: Apodemus agrarius (assembly GCA_964023405.1). Lineage (NCBI taxonomy): Eukaryota > Metazoa > Chordata > Mammalia > Rodentia > Muridae > Apodemus > Apodemus agrarius. Next base: position 13,490,442 of record OZ030008.1, read on the forward strand.
GTGGTTCTTTCAAAGACAGAAGTACAGCAAATCTAGCTGTATTACCAATCGGTTCAAAGATTATTTTTAAAACTTACATACCTACTTTTACTTAACTTATTCCAGAAATCTACATATAGTATCTTCTTGCCCTTGTGTGATACAGGCTGGATAACATGCAAACCCGTGCAGAGAACTGTCAGTGATGAGCAGTTCTTGGTTTGGTCTGTTCTTATAACAGGTCTGACTTTGCTGTGAGATAGACTGGTGACAGCACACAGGGAGTCACCAACAGCTCAGAACAGCAGTTCAGAGCAATCTAATCTGTTTCTGTGTCACTCGGAAGGACCCTCTATGACCAAGTTCAAAATGAGCAAGACTCTGAAAGAGACTCTGTGGGCAGATACAACCTCCCCCTCCCTGTATCCATCACAGCCAAGCTCACAGGTACACAGCAGGAAATGGTGGAAGGACACCAACTCAATGTAGCTGAATACCACAAAGACTGATAGTGGCTCCCTCAAAAACATTCAAATGTTGGCATATGGCTTAACAATAACCAACTTCCTTTTTTGTTATCTCAGGGTTCAGATAGGAGAAAATGTTTGCAAACTAGCCTGAAGCAAAGGACACATTTAACCAAAAGGAAGAACTAGCGAGAGGGCTCAGGGGGCAGAGGCGCTTGCCTCTGTTCCTGGCCACCAGAGATCCATCCTGAGACCCGCAAGCTGGAAGGAAAGAACCCATGTTCTCTGTACTGCATTTGTAGACCGAGACACGCATGCATGCACAGGCACGCAAAGGTTTAAAAAAAGATTAAATGAAAAAGATCAATGCTAGTGTTCTGTTTGAGCAAGTTATTTTAAGGCCTAAGAAAAACCTTACTGTTCCATAATGAGAGCAGGTAAATTACCCAATGATAATTTAGCAGATAAAGTAACAGAGACTGGTTAAGTCTTTCCCTTTTCCTAGGTTAGTTAATAAAGGAAGGAGCTGAAGAGACAGAGCAGTGCGGCACTGAACTCACATACACTGGGTGATTATCCATGATGACCCCCACCACACACACGTGGGATGAGTTCTGCTCTACAGAGAGGGAAGTGGCTAAATCGTCACTAGCATCATAGCCAGATCCGGATGAAGAAGCTGCGCCATACTCCATCACAAACCAGACCATCACCAAAGCAAACAACCCATGCCACAAGTCAAACCACCTCCAGCCAGGGAACAAGGCTTCTCGGTTTGTCAGCTGTAACATCTGCTGCTTAGGGGCATGCATGAGCAAGGGTCTGAGGAGTCAGGGGTTACCTCCACAGGCATTCTGCCTTCTCGGACCCACTATTCCCCACGACACTGCCTGAACCATGCTCTGCCAGGCCTAATGCCACCCTAGCTTCCACATGACTGTTTGTTTCTCTGAATAATCTTTGTCTCAAAGAGGCACATTTTCAAACGGCATGTTCCGGTTTCCTGCAGTTGACAATCAGACCTGAATTCAGCAGGGACCTCCCATGCTGCCCCACTGAGAGCATGGCCTGACGTCACAGACTACAAGCACTAGATAAGCCGGCCTTTCGAATAGGTAATAGTTCATTATCAAGTCTGGTGATTTGTTTGTTTGTACTTCCCCAAGACAGGGTTTCTCTGTGTATCCCTAGAACTCACTCTGTAGACTAAGGATGGCCTTGAACTCACAGAAATCTGCCTGCCACCACAGCCTGGTTCATTATATCATCTTTTTAAATCTACATCCATTCATAGCACCAATCATGCATCAGAGAAGACATTCAGTAATGAATCAAATTCGCAAACATCCAGTTTAAAGGTAAAACCTCAAATGTTATCACTGACTATCAGATTTCACCCCTAAAGTGCTAGTTTAGCTAAGCCACTTTCAAAACATTGTCTGCCAAGTATACAAACTGAAAACCATAGATTGTCAGCCACTGATTCAATTAAAAAAAATAGTATTTTGAGGCTAGAGATGGCTCAGCAGTTAAGAGTACTGCCTGCTCTTGCAACCTATACTAGGACCTGATGCCCTCTTCAGGAATACAGGCATACATGTAGATAGAACATTCATAAATACAAATGACTCAAAAACTAAAATAGTATTTCAAGTCAGGAATGGTGATGTTCACCTGTAATCCCAGCACTTGGGAGGCAGAGGCAGGCAAATCTCTTGAATTTAAGGCCAGCCTGGACTTACAGAGAATGTTCCAGGTCACCAAAGGCTGCACAGAAAAACCTTGTCTTTAAAAAAAAAAAAAAAAAAAAGTATTTTAGGGGCTGGAAACCTGGGTTCGATTCCCGAAACCCACCGTGAGGCTCACAACTCCAATTCCAGGGGATCTGACATCCAACACCCTCTTCTGACCTCCACAAGCACCAGGCATGCACCTGATACACAAACATAACATGTAGGCAGAACACCCATAAAGCAAAAATTAATGAATCTTTTTTTAAAGGAGCTTCAATGCTGAGCAAAAGGCTCAGCCAGTAAAATGGCTGCCTGAACTCAACACTTCATTCACATAAAAGCCAGAGGCGGTGACATACACTTAAAATCCTCCCTAATGCTGGGGGTGGGGCTGGGGTTGAGGGGAGGACACACACACACACACACACACACACACACACACACACACAAGAGAGAGAGAGAGAGAGAGAGAGAGAGAGAGAGAGAGAGAGAGAGAGAGAGAGAGCTTCGCAGAATGGGGAAGACACCTGGGGCTGTGAGCCAGACAGCCTAGCCTGATGAGTTAGCCACAGACCTATATGTAAGGCTCATAGTCTGGGAAGAGGCCAAGACTCAGTGAGGTGACAAAGTACCCACCAGGCCACCATGCCTGATGACTTGAGCTCACCTCCAGAAATCACAGGGTAGAGGGAGAAAACGGACAGACTCACAGCATCCCAGAAAGAAGGACAACTCCTAAAAGCTGTCCTGTGACTCCCATATACACACTACAGCACAGGCAAGACAACACACTAAAATAAAACACTTGTTCAATCTCAGCACTCAGGAGGCAAAGGCAGGCTGATCTCCTGTGAGTTCAAGGCCAGCTTCGTCAACATTTCAAGTTCCAGGGCAGGCACAGCTACACAGAAAGACTTCGTCTCAAAACCAATTTAAAAAAAAAAAAAAAAAAAAGCAGCCGGGCGGTGGTGGCGCAAGCCTTTAATCCCAGCACTAGGGAGGCAGAGGCAGGCAGATTTCTGAGTTCGAGGCCAGCCTGGTCTACAGAGTGAGTTCCACGACAGCCAGGGCTATACAGAGAAACCCTGTCTCAAAAAGAAAGAAGGAAAAAAAAAGCAAATAAACAAGTCATTTCTCATCCAATATGAAGATTGTAGGCTACAATTTAAAATAGTATTTTTAAACTGAATTAAGAGGGCCAAGAAATTCAAGAAAATAAGACATTCAAAAACCATAAGAAAATCTTCTAATCAAGTTAGAAATAAATGCCCAGGACTAATAAGAACTGATGTCCAAGGAAGGCGCCCTTGCACATGAGCTCACACAAAGAAATAGTAACTGTGAAAAAATTATCAATTTTCATAAATTACAAAGTATAAGAAAAGACAATCCCATCACTCATTGTCCAAGTACCTCTTAGTTAAATAGATCTGATCAGCATGGATACTATGTGAAGCCAAATACTAGCAGATAAGGTTGTTCCCACACTCAGCAGGCACATTCACACACTGAATCACACTGACTTATAGACAAAGCAAATAAAGCAAGGAAAGAGGAGACCCTCAGACCCATCTCAGAGTTGACTTCACAGGATCCTACCAAGTTTCCATCTCTGAATTTCAACACCATTTCCTAAAACTGGAAATCTAGCATTTTTACAACATAAGAGTGATTAAAAACCCTATTTCCTGGCTGGGCGTAGTGGCGCATGCCTGTAATCCCAGCACTTGGGAGGCAGAGGCCAGCCTGGTCTACAGAGTGAGTTCCAGGACAGCCAGGGCTACACAGAGAAACCCTGTCTCGAAAAACAAAACTCTATTTCCAAGAGCAAAACTTCCTCAGTGTTTAGCAGACACAGGTTTTTGCTCCAACAATACTATCACCTATTAATGTTTTACAAAAGCAGCTCTTTGAAACCAGAATTCTGGTGTATGGTTTTATTCCTAGCACCCAGAGGGTAGAGGCAGGCAGATCTCTGTGAGTTCTAGACCAGCCTAGTCTACAGACTGAGCTCAAGTCCAGCAAGAGCCACAGAATAAGATCCTGTCTCAAAACACAAAATAAAATAGAAACCATGTTAATGCTCACTGATTTTTTTTAAAACTATGTATCAGCGTCTTGTGTGCATGCACATCTATCTGTATGCTACTATATGCATGAGGTGTCCAAGGAGTGGATGGTAGTTACAGATGATTCCTGAGCCAACATATGCATACTGGGAATTTAACCCTGGTCCTTGAGAAGAGTAGTAGCCAGTGCTACTGAGCCATCTCTCCAGATCCCTCACAGTTAGCAATGTGGTACATGCCTTTAATTACAGCACTTGGAAGGCAAAGACAGTAAATTCCAGGACAGATTATATATATATATATATATATATTAGAGAGAGAGAGAGAGAGAGAGAGAGAGAGAGAGAGAGAGAGAACTTGCAGTCCCCTCCCCCAAAGACACTGGCAACATAACCTGATTAAACGAAAAGTATCTTTCACTACACAGCATTCTTAATAAAAAGGGTTTCCTTATGAACTGCCAAAAGAGACTCAGGATTCTTATATTTCTTCAAAAAACAACTTATCAAAAAACGCATGCATACAAGCAATTAATTTTTACTTAGTTCCCAGGACGTAAGAAGCCAAGCCTGCAGAGTCATGTCTACAATTGCAGAGACAGCAGAGTAACGTCTGTGTGGCTGCTGTCTGTCTTCTGCAGTCAGAGCATGCTCCTGCTCCTGCAGCAAGCCAGTGTGATCAGCACACCAATGGTTCTGACATGTGCAGCCTGTGCCAACTCCAGAGAGCAGTCCTTTCCTTGACAAGCCTGCAGCACATGTTTTATTCTAATTATCATTACAATCAAATTTTAAAGAGCTAAGAACAAAATTAAAGATCACTTCCGTTCTACTCCTGCCACCCTCAGACCCTTTCCACAGCTGATCTACCGGCTCAGTTCCCTAATTCTCCCTTCTACATGCTGGCCACATTTCAGGATCTGGAAACTAAAGAAGGGCTGGCTCACTGCAAGGCGCTGTGTGGAGATGCTATGTTTTTACTCCATGGTCTTAAAACTGGCCAAACAGAAAATTCCACAGAAACAAACAGCCTACAACGTTCATCTTCAGATGCTTGTGCACTGCAAGGGGTTCCATAGACGAGCCCACTAAGAGCTTAGCTTCTCGTTATTAATGGTAAGTGATACATTTAAAGCTTAGAAACATGTGTTGAACATGTGTGTACATGAAAAGCTTTAAAGGTTGTTTGAAAATGTGAAAATGACTAAGGCTCCTGCTATCTGTGATCACTGTCAGCTGCTGCACACTCCTGCTTGATACATATTAATCCACAAAGAAAGATCTGAAAAGGGCAATTTCAACTCTACCAGCTGCACTCACTGATCACTCACAGTGAATCTACCCAAGGCTGGAAGTGTAGCTTTTCAATATTAACCTCCAAATAGCACTGTTCCATAGGTGTTCCTTTTGAGACCAGATTTATGTACCACTGACTGGCCTGGGGCTCGCTGTGTAGACCAGCTAACCTCACAGAGATCTATTTGCCTTTACCTCCTCAGTGCTGGAATTAACAGTTTTCAACCTCACGCAGCCTAACACTGTTTTGAAAATAGATTTAGAAATAAAGAATCAGTCGGGCGGTGGTGGCGCACACCTTTAATCCCAGCACTTGGGAGGCAGAGGCAGGCAGATTTCTGAGTTCAAGGCCAGCCTGGTCTACAGATTGAGTTCCAGGACAGCCAGGGCTAAACAGAGAAACCCTGTCTCGGGAAAGAAAAAAAAAAAAAAAGATTTAGAAATAAAGAATCAAGTTTGGCCCCTAAAGGGTACAACCATTTATAATAGCTGTACATTATTTCATTCTTTAAACTATTAGCCTGATATCTGAGCAAATTACATTTAATTTTCAAAACTCAGTACTATAGAGAGGGGTGTGTGTGTGTGTGTGTGTGTGTGTGTCCACTTTGAATAAAACTCATTCACGAACAAAAACTAAAATTTTAGCCATTTCTACAGAAAAATGGTGACTGTATTAAACAAAGATGAACCTGAGGCCAGAGACGCTCAGTGGTCAAAAGCACTTGTCGCTCTTGCTAAGGACTTGGGTTTGTTCCCCAGCGCTCGCATGGTGGCTCACAGCTATTTGTAATCCGTTCCAGGGGACCCAACAGATATGTGGTGCACAATACACACATGTAGGCAAAACATGAATAAAGTAAGACTTTAAGAAGATGAAGTTACATTCCAGGAGTAATGCCTGAAAGCATTCTGTCCAGCATGTGGCCTGTGCTCAGTCAGCCAGGGAAGTGCACACATGTAATCCCAGCTACTGGGAAGCTCAGGCAGAAGGACTGCCCCGAGTTCAAGAGTCCCGGCCGGTTATGATTAAAATTCTATGGTCGCCGGGCTTGGTGGCGCACGGCTTTAATCCCAGCACTTGGGAGGAAGAGGCAGGCGGATTTCTGAGTTCCAGGCCAGCCTGGTCTACAGAGTGAGTTCCAGGACAGCCAGGGCTACACAGAGAAACCCTGTCTCGAAAAAACAAAAAATAATTAAAACCCTATTCTACCCACGATGTATTTCTAAACCTACTCTACCATGAGGCAGTCTTGACTGACAGCTTGATTGGAGTGAACCACGGTGCATAGGGTGGCACCGCACACCTCTGGGTGCATCTGTGGACTCTTCCAGAGCTGGCAACTGGGCTGCAAATGACAGGGTAAAGACCTATCCTGGCTGTAGGTGGCGCCATCCAAAAGCCAAGAAGACCAGGCAGACTAGAACCTGCTCCAAATCAATTCTTTAGTATAAACAATACAAAAAGAAACCAGAATAGATGAGGTTCCTGACCACTAGCCTCTTGGCCTAGATACTTGAATTTGAAGCATTCCCAGCAGATGGCGAGAACACTGTGCAGTACCCCAGCCACTGTCCCTTGCCGTGGGGTTTTTTGTTTTTGGTTTTGTTTTTTTGTTTTTTGGGCAACAAACAGGAAAATGAATACGACAAAATCGTGTAGCAAAAGTACAAATGGGTAGCAAGGGCAGCTAACATAGGTCATAAGTAAACACAGTGCGAAATCACCATGCTCTGGAGCTAAAATCAGAAAGTGGAACAAAAGCAAAAAAACAGTAAAATGGCCAAGGAGATAAAGCCTGTTTTCAAAAGTCGGGTGTGGTGGCGCATGCCTGTAATCCCAGCACTTGGGAGGCAGAGGCAGGTGGATTTCTGAGTTGGAGGCCAGCCTGGTCTACAGAGTGAGTTCCAGGACAGCCAGGACCCTGTCTCGAAAACAAAACAAAACAAAACAAAACAAACAAACAAAAAGCCTGTTTTCATAAATGTACCCAAGGAGGGTGGGATTCGAAGACCCAGATGTCAGGGCTAGTTCAGCAAGAACTTGGGGAAAAATAAATACAAACTTCACTAACTGGGTAAAGCACAACTGCTTTCTGGGCAGTCAGACAGGCTGTCTATCCTCATCTTACTATTCTGATGTACTGTTAAAGGTTAAGAATGGGGGTAGGTAAAATGCCATTTGTCTGCACAAGCAATCTGAGAAAAGGAGCAAGCATGGGTGGGGCAGATTCCAACTTGATTTTTAGATTCACCTTGTAGCCCTGGCTGGCCTGCCTCTCGGGGGACTAAAGCATGCAACGCCATGCAGGTTCCAGTTTTAACCAAAACCTTTAGAATATTCACAGAGAGGTGGGCAGGGCTGCTTTCCCTCCGGCCCCACTTTGAGTGTGTTTGTCTGTGTACTGTAGGCTGACACACCTATGTGCTCGCTCGGCCTAGGCCCACTTGCTCAACCACACTGAGCAGAGGGCAGAGCTTCCAGGCAGTCAAGTGAGGAGGAAAATTACAGCAATCGGTCGGGTGAAGGAAGCACAAGAATTACCTGACGGCCCGGTCAGTAAGGGCGGGTCGGCTAGGAGCTTCGTTTTACCGATCTCCACTGTTCAGCAAATCTTTTGATCCTAAGGACAAAAGAAGGGGACAGTTATTGTCTCTTCTTTAAATTAAGCATTTGTATCAGTCCTGCCTAATTACCCATCTCTCCCTTGGCGTGTGAGAAGACCACTATGCACACAGTCTCCTCTGGGAGTCAGAGTAGATGCCTGCTCTGCCATAGCAATACCTGTGATTTCTGTTAAAGTTTAGCACAGCATTCACAATGCAGAAGACAGTGGGGTTTATACTGTGTACCAGCACTCACTCATGCAAAAGAGATCAACCTGACCTCAAATTTACTATAGACATTTAATTCCTTACAGTGTAAGCTTAGTTCTTGAGAAACCCAACCTGAAAGATACATGAAAGCAACAGCCTTTGAAAAGACGGTTTCCTGAAAGGACCTTGTGCACCAAAATCTCAATGAAATGCTGCTGTGTGCACTGTGTTGGCACATGGCGTCATACAGAATTCATAGACCAGGCATGGAGGCCCACACCTTTACTCCCAACACAGGAGGCAGAGGAAGGCGGATGGATCTCTCAGTCTACAAGGTAAATTCTAGGGAGTATAACACAGAGATTGGGGAGGAAGAGGGAGGAGAGGGACAGGGAAAAGGGGAAAGGGAGGGGAAGGGAGGGAAGGGGAAGGAGAGAAGAGGGGAGGGAAAGGAAAAGGAGGAAAAACCACAGGAGGCTACTAGGACAGATGGTTAAGAGCATATAATAAAGCATGTATCAAATGTCTAATATTCATATATTATATCAGCATATTAAGAAATCTGAGCTTGTTTCCCAATACCCACATCGGGCCACTCACAGCCATCTGTGAGTGACCCCTATCTTACATCCCTGGCCTCAGGTAGCATTGTGCTCACATTCAGATACACACATACACACATAAGTCAAAATAATAAAAACAAATACTATAAAAATAAAGTCATGGTGCCACTATCAATTGTGGGTAAGCAAAAGCAGGTGCAAGCAGGCATTGCAATTTTCTAAAGCAACAACAGTGCCACTGAAGTGAGCACTGGAGGAGCGCCGTGCTGTGGACAGGAGGATGAACAGGGTGAGAGGTGTCAACACCACAGAACAGAACAGAACAGAACAAAACAAAACAAAACAGAACAGAACAGAACAGAAAAGGTGACCCTGAAGACCACTAGCATGTGACATTAGGAGCCTGAGCCACCAACCAGGGAGCATGCATGGGCTGGACCTAGGACCCCAGCACATGTGTGGCAGATGTGTAGCTTGGTCTTCACGCGGGTCCCCCAACAACTGCAGTGGGGGCTATCACTCAACTGTGGATCGTGCTCCTCTAACCCGGCTGCCTTGTCTGACCGCCCTCAGTGGGAGAGGATGTGCCTAGTCCTGCAGTGACCTGATGTGCCAAGGGTTCTCCCTTACCCAAGGACTGAGAGGAGACAGGGCTGCAATAGGGATGTAAATGAATGATGAATAAACAAACAAATAAATAAATGGGGGAGGGAGACGTGAAATTAAAACAAATTCAAGACTGTTTATCTCTGCCAAAAATAACTAGTGAAATCAGGCAATTTCTACAGACTATTACCTAGATTTACTTAAAATGCTTGTTAACTCCTCACACCGAAAAGCAAGAGACACAAGCATAGTCATGTACGTCTGCAATCCAAAACCTGCAAAGGCCAAGGCAGAAGAGAGTTAGTCCAAGGCCAGCCTGGGCTATATAGACAAATCCTCTCTCAAAAATAATTGTAAGTTAGAGACATAGATCAATGTGGCTTGCCAACATGCACAAAAAACTAGGTTCAATCTTAGGACGCCCCCTCCCCCACAAAAGGCAACCGGGATTAACACACAGTTTAGAGGATGTTTTTATTTATTCATATGCATGTGTGCCTGTGTATGTGCGCCCCCATCACAGAAACACTGAAGTCAAAGAAGAGCTTCCAGATATCTGTTCTCCTCTACCGAGGGCCCCAGCCCGCAGCCTCGGCAGCAAGCTCCAATAACAAAGTAAGAGGTTTTAGCTCAGCACATCCAGAAAGTGACGCCGTGCATTTTGCTCAAACACAGACTACATGTAGCCTCAGAGGGGGGACAAAAAAAAGGATAAATAAAAACTTTTAAAAACACTGGAACCGGGCATGGTGGCGCACGCCTGTAATCCCAGCACTTGGGAGGCAGAGGCAGGTGGATTTCTGAGTTCGAGGCCAGCCTGGTCTACAGAGTGAGTTCCAGGACAGCCAGGGCTATACAGAGAAACCCTGTCTCGAAAAACCAAAAACAAAAAAAAAAAACAAAACAAAACAAAACAAAACCGCTGGGTGTGGGGGCACATGTCTTTAATTCCAACATCAGGCCAGCCAGTTACACAGTGGAACATCACCTCAAAAGAGTACAGGGTTGGGGGCACACTACTCTGCATCTGAGCAGCTAAGACAAGACAAAGAGACCACAGAAGCCTAGTGGCCGAGTGGCTGGACTGGCCCCGCCAGCCTCTTCGCTGAGCTTAAGTGAGTAAGGACCGAGTTACAGAAGGAAGCAGGCAGGCAGCAGGCTACTTGCTCTAGAGCTCCTCCCTCTCTCCTTCTACCTCACCCACTCTCTCCCCTCCCTGAAAGGCTGTGGTCCTGCAGGAGCACACAAAATAAATACAGGCAAAGGGGGTGGGAGTGGGGGTGGGAGGTGAACGGCTCCACCAGTAGAAGGCTTTCCACAGGAATTGCTACAGGGTCAAAAGTTTACAGTGGTTTCAATTTCACCTTTTAGCAGCCAATCAGCAAACAGAGGCTGTGCTGACCCTCGGGCTGCAGGAGCATTAACTCCCTGGCTACCAGGACTGCTGCTGCTGCTGCTGCTGCTGCTGTTCCTCCTGCTTCTCTTAAGAAGGAAAGGTAAAACAGACATCAGACACCCCAAGTTCAGGTGACTAATTTATTTTAAACTGCTGTCTGAGCAGAAAAAAATGATTTGATAATTATCCCTTTTCTCCTTCAAGTCAAGGTTTCTTTATCTTAGAGCACCCAACAAGCCAAGTGATAATGATATAAAGACAAAGAAATAATCAGGGTAGGTTAAGAAAAGATTTTCCACCAACAACCTAGAAATGACGATAGGAGATGATACCCGTTTAGGTCCCTGTAAATGCTTTGAGAAGAATCTCCATAATGAAGTCAATTAAGTGTTTAGGCTCTGATTCCCTCGGGATACAGCTGCAGTTTGCTACCCTTTGCACAGAGGAATCTACAGAATACAGCTAGAGCTTCTCAGGGGCCACGTGTGTCCCTGTGTTCTCTCCAACCATCCAGGACCCAGTGTAGGCTCCGGAGTGGAACAAACTGGAAAGCAAAGCCTCTCGGCAGAGATGGCCTCCTGGCTGCTTTTTATATGAATTTCCTACAAATGCAAAAAATCAATACGCTAATCCATTCACCACTGCCCTCAGCATTCTGTACTAACAGTGAACAGGACCAGGATGGAGAGGGCAGAGCAGGCATGACCACACCCCGCCCCCGCCCCTACCCCAACCCGCTCATTTCCCCTTTCTCCTCCTCCCCAGGGCAATAAGGAAGCAGGACGTGGAAGGCCAAGAGCTGGAAGCCAGCATGGCAATCTGGGGCTATTTCGGTTTTGGACTTTATTGGTCTGTTTTTTTGATTTTTTTGTTGTTGTTGTTTTTCTTTTGCATGTTTTTTAAAGGGATGGTTGTGGGAGGGGGTTTAAGACAATCTCTCTCTATAGCCCCAAATGGTGGGAAAACAGCAGCAATCATCCTGCCCCAGCCTCAAAGTCCTGTAATTAAAGGTGTGAGCCACCATCCCTTGAAGCCCACAAGACAAAGAGGAAACAGCTGTACAAACTCTATTGAAATGATCTAGTAAAATCCTAATTTATAGATAAGCCAATTCACATACAAACGTTGGATTTTAGCAGTTTTACAAGTTTAGATTTGGGACCCATACAGGCACCACCATCAGCTACTTAAATGATCCAGTATAGGATAACAGGTTCTATCATCCAAACGGAGATCAAATACCAGCTATTTCTGAAATACAATTCGTAACCAACAAATTATAATGCCTGGCTTGCTATACAACGACCAGAGGCCCAGAGTACAGCACACTGTCTTCATTACACAGAAACTCTATAGTGCAACTTGATATACATGTTTCAGCCCATGAATAAAATCAATGATATTATAATTTCAAGTTGAAAAAAACATACAATTTTCTAATAACTTCCAAACCCCCATCATATAAATTTATGACTATAAGTCTAATTTTAAAATACCATCTAGTCTGTTCTTTTTAACACGGCTTACAGAAGCGCCTGTGTGTGTGCGTGCGTGCACATGTTTAATTTGAAGAATCTTCTCTTTTTTCAGGATGGCCTCGTTTCACAGGAAAATGGATGCGACAAAAATTTATATCAAGTCAGCATGTTAGCGAGAATCTTTTTGTGTGTTCTGAATTTGATTAATCTGAGCCAAGGTCACTTCCTGAACAGTGCCTACCACTGCAGCTGCAGACAGACTGGCATGCGGCTGGGGGAAGAGAGGGTGAGGGCATTTATTCACTAATAAGCCAGTGGATTCCATTTCCACACAGTTGTCTTGGCAAGGAAGGATTGGCAAGCTCCTGGGATCCTGGAACATAAAGATGAAAAATATTTCTGTGTTTTTACACAGAAATGTAATTCAATATGCATAATGTTCTTGTCACCGTTATATCTGAAGGGTCCTTCCTGATAATGGGCAAAACCAATTTAACCACTTAAAATGATACAAATAAAGCCAGACAGCAGAGTAAACTGAACTAGCAGTGCACAGTGACCCGAACCTCTTAAGGAAGACAAGTTGTTACAGACCACAGACTCGCAGTTCCCTCAACCAAAACCAGGAAAAGTCTAACTCAGAGTAAATATCCAAACCTTTTATTTAGAAAGTAATTCCTAAAAATTTATCCCGACATGCAACTAAATTTTTACATCTCAGCATTATGCAAATGTTATTATGTCTTTTAAAAAAATCTCAAAGTATATATCAATGGCAAGTAGAGCAATCAGTGTCAGCCAACACAGCGAGGAAACCTACACCATGCCTGTCTGTACCACTCTGCACCCTTCAGCGCTCAGTGCGCTGGCAGCATACATACCAGGCAGTCAGGAAACCTGCATCTTCCTGTAATTTTCTGTAATGGCCATCTATAAAGGCATTGTGTTCTCATTTTCTTTTTCAAATATCAATTAAACTATGATGTTCCAGATATGTATCTTGGTCACTTGAAGTATGTTGTTATCTTTAAATTTTTTATACAATATATTTTGATGTTTTCCCCTTCCCCAACTCCTTACAGATTCTACCTATAGATACAAGATTTCACCTCACTATGTCTTCTGTCTAGCCTCAAAATGGAAATCCCCCTGCCTCTGTTTTGTTTTGTTTTTCATGCTGGGAGTGGAGCCCAGACCTTGACTATGGCTCTACCTCTGAGCTGCATTCTCGGCCCAGCAGCGTTCCTGTTGTTGTCTTGTACCTCTTGTTTATGCAGAACAAGCTCTCACTATAAAGCCCAGGCAGCCCTCCATCACACCCAAGCTGTGTTTATGATGGTTGTGTAACACAAAACTCACTATTATAAAAACCTGAGGGAGAGAGCCTGGGAAGACGGCTCAATGTTCAAGAGCACTTACTACTTACTCTCCCAGAGGACCTGGGTTCAGAGCACCAACATGGTGGCTCACAACTCTGTTAACTCCAGTTCCAGGGAATCTGACACCCTCTTCTGACCTCTGAAGGAGACAGACAAACACACACACACACACACACACACACACACACACACACACGGTAAAAAGACATACATGCAGGTAGAACATCCAAACACAAATAAAAAATTTAATACATAAAAATTCAAATTACGATAATGCCTAAAGCAGAGGTTCATACTGTCTGCAAGTGAGCTAGACTGAGGGTAAGCTCTATCTATCTGAGGGGGGGTGTCCTTTTTACGTGACACTGGACTCTGGGCAAATGGCCTAGCCCTGTAGTTAATCCTCTTTTTTTTTTTTTTTTTTTTTTTTTTTTTGGTTTTTCGAGACAGGGTTTCTCTGTGTAGTCCTGACTGTCCTGGAGCTCACTCTGTAGACCAGGCTGGCCTCGAACTCAGAAATCCGCCTGCCTCTGCCTCCCAAGTGCTGGGATTAAAGGCGTGCACCACCACGCCCAGCTGCAGTTAATCCTCTTAAGTCCCTACCAGTCTATATGACAAGCTTACTCAGTACCCAGTGTCCCAATAGGAAGGGGGTCTCTGGATCACTGACCATGGGACATCGGGACCCTGGGACCATGGGTCTGTGGGCCCGGCCTTTCTCTCTTCACTGAGATAGCCAGGGGATCAACTTGCCCACCATGTGCCAGCTGAGGTGAAAGTACAGAGCAATAGGTGTTTGCCCTCAGTTCTTGGGCTTTCTATATAGTCTAGGATCATGGGTGTGTGTGGTGCCTGTGGATGGGTCATTCCATATCAACCTAATCAAGGTAACATCCACAGGCATGCCCAGATTCTCCTAAATGACTCTGGGTATCAAACTGACAACTGAGAGTAACTATCACAGGACTACAGCTCAGGTAATCAAGCACAAGTCTAGCACATGAGGACCTGGCTCAATCCCTAGCATCACAACAACGACAACATTAGTAACGATTAAAATGAAACAAGGGCTGGAAAAGACGGCTCAGTAATTAGAGCACTTGCTGTTCTTCTACAGGACCCAAGTTCAGCTCCAAGCAGCCAGGTGAGAGCTCACAACCCACCTGTGATTTGGCTCCAGGGGGTCTGACGTCCTCTGCTTGCCTGGGGCAGGCTCAAATCAAGACACATGCGTGTATACAGTAGTTAAAGACACATGCGTGTGTACAGTAGTGCTGCAGAGCACTAGCTGTTCTTGCAGAGAACTGGCACCCACACAATAGGTCACAGCCACCTATGTCTCCAGTTCCAGGGTACCCAACACCTTCTAACCTCACCAGACACCAGACACAAACTTAGTACACAGATATACATACAGGCAAAACACCAATGCTCATAAAATAAAATTAAAGTGAATCTTAGCTGAAGGATCATGGTGCGTGCATGCCTTTAATCCCAGCACTTGGGAAGCAGAGGCAGGTGGATCTCTATTGAGTTCGAGGCCAGCCTGGTCAACACAGTAAATTTTAGCTCAGCAAAAGCAACACAGAGAAACCATGTCTCAAAAAACAAAAGAAAACAAACAAACAAAAAGCCAGACGGTGGTGGCACAGACCTTACTAGGCAGAAGCAGGCAGATCTCTGTGTTCAAAGCCAGCCTGATCTACAGAGCAAGTTCCAGGACGGCCAAAGCTACATAAAGAAACCCAGTCACGGAAAACAGAAAATAAAATAATAATTAATTAGTTAAAATGTTTTAAAAATAGTACACTAGAAACTAGAGTAAACTCAATGGTTAAGAGCCCTGGCTGCTCTTCCAGGGGACCTGAGTTCAATTCCCAGCACCCACATGAGGGCATATATAATATTTTGCTAATATTCACAGGTAGTTCATCTGTAATGGGATCCGATGCCCTCTTCTGGTGTGTCAGAAGACAGTGTACAAAAAAAAAAAAAAAAAAAAAAAAAAAAAAAGTCTGAAGCAGCATGGGGATGAAGGGCAATCAGGATAAGCCAGGGAGAGGCAGACAGGAAGAGGAGGAGGACCGTGGTAGCTAAAATACCAGCATTCAGAAAAAGTCAAAATTACTAATTTAGGAAAACGCTCAAGGAAGCTCAAGAGACTAGGTGAAAGTTTCTCCATAATCATGCGCTCAACAACCCCCGCTGGCGTCCCTCTTAAGTAACCATGCAATGGAGAATGCAACAAGTTCTCAACAGCCCAAGCTAATCATTAAAACGTGAAGGGTGGTGGCGCACACCTGTGCTTCAGAAATGGGGGAAGACTGGCTACGGCTCAGGTTGGAGTCCAACCTGAGAAAAAACATGTCCCTTTTTTTAAAAAAGATTTATTTATTTTATGTATATGAGTACACTGTTGCTGTCTTCAGAAATACCAGAAGAGAGAACATCACATCCCATTACATCTGTGAGCCACCATGTGGTTGCTGGGATTTCAACTCAGGACCTTCGGAAGAGCAGTCGGGCTCTTAACCACTGAGCTATCTCTCCAGCCCAAAAAAACATGTCTTACAGCAGCATTATCTTTATGTAGCTGCTCAGTCCATAAACCAGCCCACATTCTGGGAACCACGCCTGTCACCACATGTTTATCAACAGTCCTCATACAGGCTCTAAGCACTGAGGTTATCTCTAAATTGTGCTATGAACTTAAAATTAAGCATTTTAAAGGGTCAAGCTCAGAGATGCTTTCCTATCACATGTACGGCCTTGAGGTCAATCATCAAAAGCAGACTATTAAACAAACAAACAAACAAACAAACAAACAAATGGAGAAAACTATTTACCAAAAACACCTGTCTGGGACTGAGGAGAGAATGAGTGAATGAGGATCTGAGTTAGACTCCCCACACCCTAGAAATGTCAGGCACGGAAGCACACTTGATAACCACAGCTCTGGGAGGCTGAGACAGGGGAGCCCGGGGAAATGCTGGCCAGCTAATCTAGCCAAATGAGTAACCCAGTTTCAAAAAAAGAAAGTAAAAGAGGCATTCTAGAAGATATGCAAGCCTTCATGTACATACACTAACCACCTAACATATGTGTGTGGCAAACACACAAGTATATGCATTCACTCCCAAAAGGTATCTGAAAGGTGATTACAAGAAAAAATAATCCACAACCAACAAAAAGAAAATGAAAACCTAAATTTTCAAACACACAAACATGAGGCTGTGAGAGATAGCTCAATCAATAAAGTGCTTGCCTTGCAATACCAGGATCTGTTGTGATACACGGTACACAGGTTACATAACCAACAACACAACTACCAAAACCAGCCCTGGGAGCCTAGCAGCACCCTTGTAATCCTAGCACTAGAAGCAGAGACAAGATGATCTCAGAAGGCTCACTGGTCAGCCGGTCTTACCTGTTAAGTCCCAGGACAAAGAGAGACCTTGTGTCAAAGGAAACAAATAATTTCTATGCATGACACCTGAAGTTATCTTCTCATGCGTGTGCACTCAGAACATGCATGGACACAATAATAGTCAAGGGCAGGCCACATGGGTCAGCAGATAAAGCTGCTGATGTCAAGGCTAATTCCCTTAGAGCCCACATAGTAGGACCTAAGAAGTTTGCCATACACAAACATGTAAGAAAAGATACTAAATCCAAATGCATTAGTAACTGCAAAGTCCCATGATGAAATACTAATATACACAGAATAGACCCGCTGAACATAGAGACAATGCCAAATGCTGAGGGAGATGCAAACAGCGGGGCTTCTGTGGACTGATAAGGGCATAAACTGGGAGGAGAGAGTGTATTGAAAACTTAAGCTTTACATCATATGGCAATAACACAATGTTTACAAAACTATAAAATTATAGTCGCAACACATTAACTTATTAGGGAATACTCTCATGTCAGCTCTCGTAACCGAGGAAGCATTCTGACGAAGCCATTCTCAGATATGCTAAAACCCCATCTGTCTTCCATGGCATAGCTCAATAGGGTATTCTAAGCAGATTTAAACCAGGCTGGCTATGCAGCTAATTAGAGCCAGTATCTACTCACATTTTTAAAAAGTCAATTCTCAGCCGGGCGGTGGTGGCGCACGCCTTTAATCCCAGCACTTGGGAGGCAGAGACAGGCGGATTTCTGAGTTCGAGGCCAGCCTGGTCTACAGAGTGAGTTCCAGGACAGCCGGAACTACACAGAGAAACCCTGTCTCGAAAAACCAAAAAAAAAAAAAAAAAAAAAGTCAATTCTCGCTGGGCAGTGGTGGCACACGCCTGTAATCCCAGCACTTGGGAGGCAGAGGCAGGCGGATTTCTGAGTTCGAGGCCAGCCTGGTCTACAGAGTGAGTTCCAGGACAGCCAGGGCTACACAGAGAAACCCTGTCTCAAAAAGCCAAAAAAAATAAAAAATAAAGTCAATTCTCTAAGTCCTGTCATAACATTTAAAACAAAAATAGTCAATGAAAGTTTCTAAGTTGGAGGCTGGAGAGGGGGCTCAGATCTGGCTGCTCTTCCAGAGGACCCAGGCACCATATGGCAGCTCACAAATGTCTGTAACTCCAGTTCCGGGGGATCTAAGAAGCAGCAGTCCTGAACTCAGGATGTAGGAACTGGCTTTATGCTCCTGCCTCAGCTTCTGGAGTGCTGTGATTGAAGCACTGATTCCCTGAGCCTCTGTACAGCTCCTTGTGTTTATCAGTACTGTCTCTGAGCCCTTCCCACTGGCCCAGCTCCAGAGCTAGCACAGTAGGCACACAGCTGTGTTAACTAACTCAATGAGAGTCCAGAGCTGTAAGTTCCCTTCCCAACACTGCCCCCCAACAAAGATTAGAAAAAGAGTTATGGGTGTGTGGGATGGCTCAGTAAGTAAAGGCACCTGCCATCAACCCTGGCAACAGAGTTAAATCTGAGTCCCACCATTATGAAACAGAACCAACTCCAAAAGTTATCCTCTGACCTCCACATATACCCTATGGACTCTCATACACAAGAAAGGATGAATAAAAAAAAATTTTATTTTATTTTTTTCGAGGAAGGAAAGGAAGGAAGGGAACAAAGAAGGAAAGAAATTAAGGGCTCGGCAGTTTAGAGCACTGGCACTCTTTGGAGAACTCAAGCAGCACAGGTAACTCAAACCATCTGTAGCTCCAGTGCCAAGAGATCTGATGCCCTCTTCTGGATTCTGAGGGCACTGAATGCACATGGTGCACATAAACACATGCAAAACACAAACAGAAACCTTTGCAGAAGATGCTTAGAATAATAACCGTTCTCTGTGAAGTTAAGGCGTGACTGTCCTGAGTTTGGGGCTGGCCTGGGCTACATAATGAGTTCAAGGCCACCCTTACAGATACACACACATACACACACTGTGGAAGGTATAACTATTTTTTTAATCCTTTTACTGTTTTATGATAGAGTCTCATCTATACTAGACTTGCCTCAAAGTAAGCTTATTATTAGACAAGGATTACCTGCCTCCACTTTCTGAGTGGTAAAATTAAAGGTGTGCACCACAACGATTGGCTTTAGCCAGGCTTTAGTTTCTTATTCAATAGCTTCTGGGCAGCAAGACCTCTTGCTCAACAGAGAAAGGCATTTTACTACACCTCTGTCACGTCCTGAGCATACAGACATACACACACATACATGCATACATACTCACACATATAGACTAAATGTCAGACATGCAGATTCTAAATCTCTATAGTTTATTCTCAGTTTGTGATGTTGGTCACAAAATATGTCCCAAAGTGTGATGAAGTGGCACATACCTAAAACCCAACACTGGCTGCCTCTTACTGCAAGGTCAGCCTGACTGCACAGTAAGTCCTACAGGCCCAAAGGAAAAGCCCCGCTAACTACCTGCTACATAGCCAGCCACTCTCAGATCTGTTCTCCCGAAATGTACTTAGAAAACAAAATCACTGTAATACTATCAAGAACACATGAGCTGTCCCACAACATGAAAGTACTCAGTTTAGAAGATCTGGCACTCTGCACTGCATGTAGAACGGTTCTCCACTACTGAAGATAATCCAAGTTTTACTAGACAAACTAATGACTGCATGTCACAGCGGGCATAGGGCCCTGCATGCTTCATGGGGAAATGAAACACAGCTACTTGAGCAGGTTCCCAAATCAAGGGGCAGAAGGACCAGTGCAAGACCATGGCATGTCCCATATTCTTTCTTCTAGATCATATCACGCCATACCACACAATCCGTTTGTTTTTGATTGGTTTAATTTCATTCTTTCATTCATTCATTCATTTCATGTATTTGGAAGGCACGCATGTGGAGGCCAAAACAACCCCATAAGAGTCAGTTCTCTCCTTCCATCATGTGGATCATGCTTGGCAGCAAGCGCTTTGAGCCACTGGGCCCTCTCACTGCCCTAACAGCTTACATGGATTTAAATCAACTCCACTTCTCCATTAGCAAAGCAATCGTGTAAGAGCACACTGCTTCAGAAATCCGAGAAAGGAGACACTCATTAGCAGGTAGGTATTACATGGAATATTTAAAGATCTCCTCAATGAGACAGAGCTCAGTGTAAATATCTCAACTAGATACTATACAAGAATCAGCTCTGCTAAGAGACCCCACTCCCTGTGAGAAGGAATCTAATTCTGAAAAGCAAAGCTACCAGTTAGAGTGTAATTAGCTATTTAAAAAAAAAACCAAGTCAGTCAGGTGTGCGAATGGCATTTACTATGGATTTCCTTCGTATAGGAAGCATTCCCGGCTCTGATCTCAAAGTCACCTTCAAGCACTAATGGAAGCCCAGAACAAAACCCACAGAAAAGACCAATGTAAGAGGACAATTCTCCTCATGTTTTCCTTCCCCAAGAAACAGCTTTATAAACCATATGACATTCATGATGAAAAGATTTCAATTTAGAAATTGAGGACAAGAAAAATTAACAGGAGCGTGAGACAAAAAGAACACATGACCTGATTCAGAAGCCTCTGAAATTGAATTTGGAAAAACATGGGCAATCATCTAATTATCAGATGAAACAAACTACAACTCAGAGCTCAGTTTACCAGAGAAAATAAATACTAAGGTACTCTGTGTCACAGCTGTGAATGAATAAATACCAAGGGATGTATGGCAGATGCTCTAAATGCAATCGAGCTTAAGTTGTTGTATTTTTACAATCAAGGTATTATAATCTATGGCTTTATAGATTTGTCACTAACCTCCTAATCTGGCAGGTTAAATTTCAACATTCGAAGTCCTGGTTAGGTTTTCTAGAAATGCTCCAGTAAGTTGACATAATAATTAACGCTATTTGATCTACAAAATCAGAGTACTCAGTGCTAAGAGTGATGAGTGACCTTGAGGCAGCACTTGGAAGGCAGTCGCCATGGCAACGCTTTCACAAAAGTGCCTCATCCTCAGCAAAAGACCAACCCAGAGCATAAGGATTTTTAAAACAGAAAACCTCGGCCCTCACCACAGCGTGGCAGGGGGTCACAGTTTCTTATTAAAAAGTCTCTACATTAACCTTCCAGATTATTCTTCAGAGAAAACACAAATTATCTTCATAGTCACATATGAGATCTGGCCCCCAAAAAATCATTATCTTTATTTGCTAAGTGGGAAAAAAATAAGTATCTAATTCATTTTGTTTTAGAAATTTAAATGTTTCAACACACTCAGTACCGTTTTACTGTTCTTGAAGTCATCCAGTGACGGTAGTGCAGTAGTAATCCCAGGGCTGAGCAGTCTCAGGCAGGACAAGAAGCAGTAGGATGCTAGCTAGCCCTGGGATATGTGTATGCCGCATCAAAGGAGAGAAAGAAGGGCCACACGGGGCGGCAGACACTGAGTGGGAAGGCCTTATCTTCCAGCAAGCACTTAAAGAAGAAAACACAAAGGAGGCAGATTTCAACCGAGATATAGATGTGCACTCATGACTGTTCACACGCACCGAGGCCTGCCACACTTAGTGTTCTGATGACGCTGTGTCCCCAGTTCCCTCCAGCAGTGCTTCCTGTAGCCGGGAGGAGTCATTTTATTATCACAACAGTCAGCAGAAACTCACCACCAGATACTGAACAATTTCACAATTTTTTCACAGAGCTACCAAAATATTCCTGAAAAGCTATGTGTCCCCAACAGCTAATGTTTTTCATCCGCCTAAATACAAAGAAGTTAACTGAGATCTTATCCACTTTTCCATTTTGACTATATATAATCTATTTGTTCATTCTCCCCTACCCCACCCCGTTTACCACTTGTTTGCAAAGCCGTAAGTGCTGATTGAGATGAGTGCGTAGGAAAGGGATTTCCCCCAAGACTGCTAGGACAGACATGGAAGATCATGCACAAACATGCAAGCTAGTATACATGGAGTATGCAGGCCAATCGGGGCCTCATAATAAGACACTAGACAGGTTTTTGTTGTCGTTTTCTGAGACAGGACCTTTCTATGTAGCCCTGGCTGCCTGGAACTGCCTATGTAGACCATACTGGCCTCAAGCTCACAGAGATCTACATAGCCTCTGCCTCAAAGTTCTGGGACTAAAAGTGTGTGCCACCATGCCTGGCCAAAAAAAAAAAAAAATTGTACATTAAGAAAAAAAGATAGCAGGGCCGGGCGTGGTGGCACTCGTGGTGGCACTTGCCTGTAATCCCAGCACTTGGGAGGCAGAGGCAGGCGGATTTCTGAGTCTAGAGAGTGAGTTCCAGGACAGCCAGGGCTACACAGAGAAACCCTGTCTGGAGAAAAACCAAAAAAAAAAAAAAAAAAGAAGAAGATAAAAAAGACAGCAACACTATACTACCAAAATAAATTACAAAACTGAGTTCTACCCATACCATGTTATATATACTATATAGTGTCAAAAAGGTTCACAGCATATTATAAAACAATATAATCTCATTTCTCTATATAGGTTCTATAAATACATGGCACTTGGACACAGAGAGTCTAAAGTCAAGCACTGAGGCTTCAGTCCCACACTGGAAGGTTCAGTTAAGAGAACAGAGACTCTGAGACCAGCCTAGGCTCTATAGTGAGAACCTGTATGTAAAAGG
The DNA here is from genome assembly GCA_964023405.1 of Apodemus agrarius. Taxonomy (NCBI): domain Eukaryota; kingdom Metazoa; phylum Chordata; class Mammalia; order Rodentia; family Muridae; genus Apodemus; species Apodemus agrarius. The sequence continues at coordinate 13,513,293 of OZ030008.1, forward strand.
TCAAAAAGGATACTCTAAAATCAAGTTATCTTTTCCTTTACACCTTTGAAGATTTTGTGCATGTCAAGCAATTTCAGAAGATTAACTAATTTAGTAAGAATTCTCAAATATAACTTAATAATAACTTTTTTTCTGAGGCAGGCTCTCACTATGAGCCCTGGCCATCCTAGAACTAGCTATGGAGATCAGCAAGACCTGGAATTTAAAGAGAGCTGACTGTCTGCCTCATTAATACTGGGATATGTGCTCCACCACACCTGGCTAGAGGTTTGTTTTTAAATTCAATTCCCTGCGGGCAATATCACATGCCTTTAATCTCAGCCCTTTTTTTGGGGGGGAGGGGGGCAAAGACAGGCAAATATCTGAGTTGGAGGCTAGCCTGGTCTACAGAGCAAGACCTAGAAGAGGCAAGTCTTCCCTGTCTCAAAAAAAATTAATTAATTAACTAATTAATATAAAAACCAATTTCTGTGGGGCTAGAAGGATGGCTTAGAGCAACAGTTCTTGCTGTCAGTCTTGACCCCTTTGGAGTCACATGAGATATCCTGCATTAGATATTTATGTTATAATACAACAGTAGCAAAATTAGTTAAGATGTGGCAATGAAATAATTTGATGGCTGGAGGGCCATCACAACATGAGGAACTGTATCAGGGTCACAGCATTAGAAAGACTGAGAATCACTGGCTGCTGCTCTTCCAGAGGACCCAGTTTTAAGCCCCAGCATCCATATACTGGCTTACAACTATAATTTCAACACTTTCTCTGACTTTCCTGGGTCCGGTGCATATGTGGTGCACAGACAAACTTAAAGGCAAAACATACAAACATATAAAATAAATTTTCGGGGCTGGAGAAATGGCTCAGTGGTTAAGAGCACTGACTGCTCCTCCACAGGTCCTGGGTTCAAATCCTAGCAACCACGTGGTAGCTCACAACCATCTGTAATGAGATCTGATGCTCTCTTCTGGTGTGTCTGAAGACAGCAACACTGTACTCGTAAAAATAAATAAATCTTTAAAAATAAATAAATAAAATTTCAAAAAATAAAAAACTTCTTCTACCCCTGAGACTCCACACTGTGCTTCAAATAACAGTCCCGCAGAGGCAAGAGCGCAGGCTTAAGTCATGCAGACTCATCGGCAGTCTCTCTATTAGTCATGGCTTTGTACAATAACTCAACTTCTTTCTCACCAAGCCTCTGTTCTGCCTTTCCAAGAAAGAGCACACAAGGCATTCCAATCTGTTAACACTAAACCAAAGGGGTAACAGGCATCCCAACCTCCTTTTCCATAGGCTGTCTTTTGACAAATACAACAAGCAACAAATCAAATAAGCTCTTGGCTTTTTTTTTTTTTTAAGGGAGGATTTCACTATTGTAGCTCTGGCTCCCCTGAACTCGGATCCACCAGCCTCTGCCTCCCAAGCACTGAGGTTAGAGCTGTGGCTACCATACCGCTCTGCGTCCCCTTCTGAATCATTCACTGCAATTGACAGCCTAGCACCCACACAGGACCCAGGGGATCTGACATCTTCTTCTGACCTTCTTGGACACCTGCCACACATGTGGTACACTGGCATACCAGTAGGCAAAACACTCATATACATAAAAATAATGTACACAAAAAATATTTTTAAAGTAAAGGTTTCTTAGACCATTATGGATGCCCGCCAGGGAAGGCAAGACCAGGTCTCAGAGCAAGCACCAGCAGTGTGGCTGGGTGCTGTGGAAAGGAGGCACCTGGTAGCTCCCTTCCTCCCTCGTGCCTCCCTATTCCTTTCTCTCTCTCTGTAAAATTAATTTTAGAGAAGAAAAGCAATATAAACATGTTATCTGTAGATAAGGGGGTAATCTTTAACAACTACCTCTTCTGCACCAGCTGCTGCTGGGGGCATGAATGGTTTTTATATAAAAGGGGCCTATGGTAGCATTCAAATCAAGGCTCCAGACCACAGCTATTACCTCATTAGGTTCCCTGATCTTGCCTTTTCTGTAATTAAATGCCTGATGCCCTCTCAGAAGAAGAGATGCCTCAGGGCATTTGAGAGATTTTTCTCTTTTGGAGACACACTATGAAGTAATCCAGACTGGTCTTGAGATTACTATGAAGGAAGAGGACCCTAAACTCCTGACCCACCCTCATGTAGCTCCTGGTGCTAGCATCATAGGCAGGCATGCCTACTGGCCTAGTTTGTCACTGTATTTCTAGAAACAGTTCCAGCCCTAATAGATCATGGTTGAAATTAAACCAGAGACTTCCTTAACAAACCGCACAGAGTGTCTTTTATGATTCGGGGGCTGGAGAAATGGTTCAGGGGTTAATGTAGATGATCCAGGTTCAATTCCCAGCACCATATGATGATGTCCTTTCCAGGGGATATGACGCCCTCTTCTGACCTCTGAAAGCACCAGGCATGCACCTGGTACACATAACATAAGCAGGCAAAAACCACTCCAGCCTTCTGAGGGATGCTTTATGTGTGTATATGATTAAAACTTTTTTCACATGCCGGGTGTGGTAGTGCAGGCCTGTAATCCCAGCACTTGGGAGGCAGAGGCAGGTGGATTTCTGAGTTCGAGGCCAGCCTGGTCTAGAGTGAGTTCCAGGACAGCAAGAGCTACATAGAGAAACCCTGTCTCGAAAAAAAAAAACAAAACAAAACAAAAAAAAAAAAAAAAAAAAAAAAAAAAAAAAAAAAAACACTTTTTTCACTTTTAAAGAAAGTTATTTATGTACATATGTCTATGAACGTGTGTATATCATGCATATGCACAACTTTGACCAAGAACAAAGACAAATATCTCCTATTTCTGTTTCCTCATCTGATGGGGGGGGGGCCCACAGGGGAAAGGAGTGGCTCAGATAATGAAAATGAGGCTGGCAAGATGGTTCAGGGGGTAGACACTTGCTACCAAGCCTGACCGGAGTTCCATCCCTGAAGCCTACATAGTAAGAAAATCAACTCTTGCAAGTTGTCACACACACACACACACACACACACACACACACACAAAGCTCAGCTGAAAACATATTACAGAGATATATTTAAATCCTTCCTAGACAAACCAACTTCAACCTCCTTCATCTAGAAGCAATTATATGTACAATTTATTTGCAAATTAATCTTGCATTTGCCTTGTTAAATTTATCTCATTACTCCTTGAAATAATTATTTTCTAGTTATCTAGCTTTCCTGTTTATTTCTAATGTCCCCAAATAGACCCTAACCTCTCAAGGAAGGGCTATGGTCATATATTATTTTATACAAAGATGCAAAGAACTATATCATAAATATATTAGCCCCCTTTTAAAAGATTTGTATCAACATGTGCTATGCACCTGACTGGGTACATGTATGTACACCATATGTATTTAGGAGCCCATGAAGGTCAGAAGAGGCATCAAATTCCCCAGAATTGGAGCTACAGATAGTTGTAAACTACCACTGAGGGCACTGGGAACTGCACTGCCATCACTTCAGCCCTTCAGAAGCCTTCTTAATTTCTATTGACTGAGTAAGCTGTGTCAGGGCACACTCCTGCCTCCAGAGCGCTAGAACCACAGGGATCTGAACCGCTGTGCCAACTATTTGCTTATTTCCTAGAAAGAAAATTTTAGTTGTATTAGAAAATGCAACAAAAAGTAATGAAGAAAACAAAAATAAATGCGTTAAAGCACACACAAAAATAAGATGCTGGGCTAGGTGTATAAATCAGAACAGAGTTCTTGCCTAGAACACACAAAGCTCTGTACCCTAATGAAAGAACAGGAACAAAGAGAGAAGGAGGCCTGGCACACACATTTGGGGGGCGGGGTGGCAGCCTGGTCTATAGAGTGAGTTCCAGAACAGCCAAGGCTACACAGAGAAACCCTGTCTCTACATACATACATACATACATACATACATACATAAAATAAAATACAAACAAAACAAAAACCAGTGGAAGGGGTGAGAGGAAGAAAAGGAGACCCTTAGGGCTATGCCACCCACTGGTGTCAAGCCATTAACAATGTTCCGTGTTGTTTCTCTACCTCCAGCAATTCGGCATCATGACAGAGGCCATGGCCTCCCCCCAACTCCTGGGCTGCCCAATGTGCTCCCTGTGGTTCACTCATCTGAAAGTGTCGGCCAGGATTTTATATGCAGAGGCTAGAGGACCAGCTAGAGTTTAAGAGCATCGGCTGCTCTTGCAGAAGACCAGGTTTGGCTCTCTCAACCATCCATAACTGCAGCCCTGCAGCCCAACACCCTTCTCGGACCTTCACAGGACCAAAGACACATGCAGATACACATAAAGATTTTATATGAAGTTCTTGAGTATTTTCCTATTTTGAAATCATAATGTAGCTTATTAGTGACAGTGTTTAAAAGTTTAATTGGCTAGTTATTGTCATTTGCTTTCCTAAGTAGAACAGAGATTTTCAGTTCAGTGAAACACATCTCGAGGGAATATCAGGGAATAAGGAACAACGCAGGAAGACTACTTGCTCCAGTTTCCTCATGGACATGCATGGACATGAGTGCACACACTTGTACTCATACACTAATAATAATAACAACAACAACAACTATTATTTAAGAAACAGTGGACTAGAGCCGGGCGGTGGTGGCGCACGCCTGTAATCCCAGCACTTGGGAGGCAGAGGCAGGCGGATTTCTGAGTTCGAGGCCAGCCTGGTCTACAGAGAGAGTTCCAGGACAGCCAGGGCTACACAGAGAAACCCTGTCTTAAAAAATCAAAAATAAACAAACAAACAAGAAACAGTGGACTAGAGGGATGGGCCAAAGGTTCAAAGCACAGACTGCATCTGTGGAGGACCCGGGTTTGAGTCCCAGCACTCACCTCGCCATACAGCCATCTATAAAGTCCAGTTCCTGGGTATCTAACTCCCTCTTCTGACACACCAAGGCAGGCATGCACATTATACATATAAATACACGCAGGTAAAAGACTCATACCAAAAATAAATAAGTCTTAAATTCTAAACTCACAATTGAATCAAAGTAGTCTCAAAGGTTGAAAAGGAGGCTTTGATAAAGCAAACTAAATCCGCTGAGGATGTAATGAATGGCGAAGTGCTTTCCTGATGCTGAAGTCCTTCAGTACCTGCAATCCCATCTCTCAGCAGATAAAAAGTCCCTTTTCCCAAATTTAACCACCTGAGTTCAATGCCCAGGATCCACATGGTGGAAAAAGAGAAATCTTAAAACTAAAAAAAAAAAAAAAAAAAACCCACAACTCAGTTACACAGAAAGGTCCAGGACACAAAAGACCCCACACGCATAGAGCAGTGTATGGTAAGAAACCCAAAAATCCAGTTAGAAACACAGCAGCTGAGGCAATCCACGAGAGAGAAATCCTGCCAGCAGAAAGGGTTAGAAAAGGTGCAGAGGCAGGGCAGGTGCATTCTCGGCTCCAGTTCTACAAACAAACCCCAGGAGACTCCATTTAAAGAGAAAAACAATGTTCTTATTTATGGAAGAAAAACCTCTCAAGAGACAAAGGAAATTGTGTATCTTAAAGGTATCTGGAAATGTATCTAGTAATCATTCTTACAAAAGCCTGGCAACTGTAGTGAGAGGGAGACCAAGGAGATCAAGGAGAGTTCAGGGCTAGCCTAGCTTAACCCTCCGACATCATTTAACAGACATGGATTCTTTAATCTCCATAATACCAAATACCTAAGAATAATTTGTTTTCGGTAAGCCATCCCACCATTACATATTCATGAAAGACGGGTATTTGACTATGAGCCGCACTGTCTATAATGAATAGCAAGTTCTCTGGACAATCAAATGTAAAGCAAAGATGCTTTACATCTACCAGATTAAAAGAAAAAATCAACATTGATTATTTAAAAATAAGTCTTTGTGCTAATATAGACATCGAGGAACTGATAACATTTGGTTGAAATAAAAGACAGTTGGCCTGGAGAGATGGCCAGTGAGGAAAGTGCTCGCCCACAAGCCTGGCACCTGAGTTAAATAAAATCCCTAGACTTCACACAAAACCTTCACAAGTTAAATAAAATCCCTAGACTTCACAAGTTATCTTCTAATCCACCCACACATGCGGGCACGTGGGCACACACGGGCTAAGGCTATGGCAGGCAAACACACACAAAATTAAGTTGTGCTGTTTTTGTTTTGGTTTGGTTTGGTTTTGGTTTTGGTTTTGGTTTTGGTTTTTTGTTTGGTTGGTTTGGTTTTTTAGAGACAGGATTTCTCTGTATAGCCCTGGCTGTCCTGGAACTAACTCTGTAGACCAGGCTGGCTTCCAACTCAGAAACCATCCTGCCTTTGCCTCCCAGAGTGCTGGGATTAAAGGGGTGCACCACCACCGCCCAGCTGTTTTGTTTTAACTTATGTGTATTTGAGTGCCTACATGGGTTTACTATGCACTATGTAGGGTCCACAGAGGACCAAAGAGGGCGCCCCATCCCTTAGACTTGGGACAGTCGGGAGCCACCTGGGGTCCTCCCTCTCCCTCTCTCCCCCCCCCCCCCCCGTCTCTGTCTCTCTCCTCCTCCTCCTCTTTTTTCCATGTAGCCCTGGATGTCCAGGAACTTTATATAAACCAGCCCAGCTCCAAAAATTCAGAGACCAGCCTGCATGCTGGGATTAATGGTGTGCACCACTTTACCTCGCTTCAGAAAGTACCCATAACCACTAAGCAACCTCTTCTTACTTTCTTTCTTTGCATTTTTCTGCTTTCTACAGGAACCAGAATAAAAGTAATAAATATTACTTTTATTAGAAAGAAAGAAAAAGAAAGAAAGAAAGAAAGAAAGAAAGAAAGAAAGAAAAGAGAGGGAGGGAGGGCGGGCGGGCGGGCTGGAGAGATAGATCAGCAGTTAAGAGCACTGACTGTTCTTCTAAAGGTCCTGAGTTCAAATCCCAGCAACCACAAGGTGGCTCACAACAATCCATAATGAGATCTGACACCCTCTTCTGGTGTCTAAAGACAGCTACAGTGTACTTACATAAAATAGTAAATAAATCTTTTTTTAAAAATAGAGAAAAAAAGATAAAGAAAGAAATGCTTTAAGGGGGAAATAAAATCAAAGGTCGTTTTATAAACAAAAGGCAAAAACATGATTTTTAAATCTGCTCGGTTCCCCCATTTTGTTCAAAAATGAAAGCGGAAGTCTGGCTGAGTATGGTGGGGCAGGCCAGAGAGCAGAATGTGGGAGCTGAACAGAGGAGGATCATAGGTTTGAGGCCAACTTCAGCTGTAGAATGGAAAGAGCATCTCAGATGCAAGTGTGAAGCCCTAGCTAGCTCAGGCTGGAATGCTTGCCCAGTGGGCGGGGCCTGTGGCTCAGCCCCTGCACTGACCTGGACACACACAAATGCCTCCACTTCCCCATCCTTCCTCCTCGGCTTCCTTTCTCAACTCTTTGTTCATTTTACTTTCTCAGTGAAATTTTGTAACATGACTAAAATATAAACTCCAGTGTTAGGAATAAAATGTAATACCAGAACACTTACCTAGTACGCAGGAAGCCCTGGAATTGATCACAAACACACACAAAGAGAAACAAAGACAGACAGACCCACCTACCCACCTACCCACCTACCCACCTACCCACCTACCCACCTACCCACCTACCCACCTACCCACCTACCCACCTACCCACCTACCCACCTACCCACCTACCCACCTACCCACCTACGGAGCTCGGGTTGAAGGGACTGTGGAGGAGGCTGGGATCAGCCAGTTTGGAGGCTGGCCATTTTAGCAAGCAAGGCACAAAAGGTAAAGATGTAGTTAAGAGTGCGCAGTCGCAGGGGAGGCTGACAGGGAAGGCTGTAGGCCAGGAGGGAAGCAGGGTGAGAAGAAAGGGCTAAATGGTTGAGAATGTAGAGAGGGCTGGAAAGGGAAGTCCTGAAGAGGTCAGAAGGCACACAGAAGCCAAGAAAAGGAGGAGACTGAACAGGGAGAAGAGCCCAATGACCAGGGTAGAGCCCTGCTCCAGCACAGTCATTCCGGTCCAGAAAAAGTTACTTGTGCATTAATATGGCTTTATTTCTAAGCTGGAAGCAACTCAAGAGTGTGAAGCACATCTGTTATCACTCAAGCCTCAAGTCTTCACTGCAGCAGTGCCTGTGCTCTTAAAGTTTAGTTTGCAGGGTGGGGATTTTGTTAGTTGTTGTTGGGGGGGGCATTTTGTTTGTTTTTCTCTTTGTATTCTGTGTTCTCTTGAGACTAGGTCTTTACTATGTAACCCTAGCTGTTCTGGAACTGTAAACAAGGCTGGCCTCAAAGCAATTGTTAATCCTCCTGCCTCAGCTTCCCTGGCTTTTAATCCCAGCACTTGGGAGGCAGAGGCAGGTAGATCTCTTGAGTTTGAGGCCAGTCTGGTCTACAGAGTGAATTCCAGGACAGCCGGGACTACACAGAGAAACCCTGTCTCAAAAAATAAAAAATAAAAAAATAGCCGGGCAGTGGTGACACATGCCTGTAATCCCAGGCAGAGGCAGGCTGATTTCTGAGTTCGAGGCCAGCCTGGTCTACGGAGTAAGTTCCAGGACAGCCAGGGCTATACAGAGAAACCCTATCTAGGAAAAAACAAAATCCAAAAAATAAAAAATAAAACAAAAAACAAAAAGATAAAAAAATAAAAAAAGAGGGGAGGAGGAAAGCTGAATCCCCTGAGCCCTGGGCTTCAGGCCAACCTAAACAGTAGAGTGACACTACCTCTCAAAAGTAATTAAGTTATAGTCATAAAGCCTGAGCAGTCCTTCCTCAGTGCCACTCAGCCTTGTAAGAGATGGAGCTGGCCAGGTGGTGATGGCGCACACCTTTAATCCCAGCACTTGGGAGGCAGAGGCAGGCAGATTTCTGAGTTCGAGGTCAGCCTGGTCTACAGAGTGAGTTCCAGGACAGCCCGAACTACACAGAGAAACCCTGTCTCGAAAAAACAGAGAGAGAGAGAGAGAGAGAGAGAGAGAGAGAGAGAGAGAGAGAGAGAGATGGAGCTGTGCAGGCTGAGGTTACAGTGGATCTTGTGATCTGCTCTTCCATATTTATCTTGGCCAACTTACCGAACCAAGCAACCTGGGCGCACTGGGATGAGCGCTCCCCTAACTCTAAAGAATGGTTAGTTTCAGTGTGAAACCTGCTGATCTAAGGCACTGACAGGGGCCTGAATAAGTTAATACGGTGACTAGTTCCTAAATTGTACCAAATGAAATCTGGATCTATCCAAATCTTTATGTTTTACTTCTCTGAGCATTTTATACAAAATAAAATCCTATAAATTTACACAAAACTATAAAAAATGTTGTGGCAGATGCATTGGAAATCCACTATAATCAAAATCATTTGGAATCATGAGACGTATAAATAATTTCCAAGCTCAGCATTTACAGCAGTGTCTCCCCAGGCAACCCTAGAGCAAGCGCAGCCCTTAGGATGTGCTGCTTTGCACTGCTCCTAAGTGGCACACGCCATCTCCCACTGACAGAACTTCAAATTCCAGTCAGGCAACTGCAGTCACAGTCGCCCTGAATCAAGAATATAAGCGTGCCTGCATGTTATTATGGGAAATAGTGGAAATTTTCACAGGCTGACATCCAGAACGTCTGCGGTTCCTTTTCATATTTCTTCTGCAAAGCAGTTATTAGACCAGTCAAATTTTTTTTAAAGCTGGAAATTTCCACTGTTTTTTTTTAAGTATCCATTTTAGATGTAAACTGAAAACTGTTCCAAAATTCTAGTATGTCAAAAATAATTCAGATGAAATAACTAATTAAGTGAAGGGAAGAGTAAATAACCTGGGGTCCCATCACCTTCGGGAGAGGAGAGACATCCAGTGAGACAGGCGGAAGCTTAAGGGGGTGGTAACTTCATATGAACGCTACAATGCTACTGAGATGCTGATTTTCTCCTTGGCACTTCGAATGCTTCAAGCACTGGAAAGCTGACCTAGGTCAGTAGACAGTTGACCAGCATCACGGTGGTGGGAGCCCTTAGTCAGAGACCTCCAGAGGCCCAGGTAGGCAGCAGCAGCAAGGCCAGCCCGGACAGCCAGCGAGCTCTCATCAGAAGGGTGTGGGCTGTAAGAGTACACATTCATCTCTTTGTAGAAATACATTCTACACTTCTATCTAGCCCATGTATTAGGGCTAGCATATACGTCGGTGTGCGTGTGTGCCAAGGGTCTGACCGTTTCCAGCACTGAGAGGAAAGCACTGCAGCCGGAACCGAGCTCACTCGGCAGAGTGCAAGGCAGGCATGACCTTGGGTTTGCTCCCTAGCACGGCAATGCCAGGCAAGGTGGGCGTGCCAGAACTCAGGAGGAGGAAGCAGTCTCCAAATTTAAGGCCAGCTGACAGGACATGTGACCCTCTCTCAAAAAATAAATTGGGGGGGGTCTGTTTTGTTTATTTGTTTTCTTGATTTTAGGGGAATATAAAATTCACAGGCAAGCCCCAGTGTTTTCCCTCTCTGCAGTGGCAGGGCCAGCTCCCCTCCTGGAGGGCACTGAGAGCCAGTGCTTTAGACAGGGTTTCAGCACCTTTTCATGAGGTCACACTAGAACATATGTAATGCTCTGCATTTTAATTTATATTAAGTAAGAAAATACAGATAATTTTTCATTTTTTTCAAACAATGGCTCACGCATCTCAGGCTGGTTTCAAATTCTCTCACAACACACTGAGGGTAATGACCTTGACCTTCTGACCTCTTGCCTCCTACTCTCAGAATGCTAGAGTTAAAGCTTGTGCCCTCAAGCCTTGTTTCCGGTTCTGCAGTACTGAGGCTCAATCCCTGGGCTCCCGCTAGTTAGGCAAGCACTCTAACCAGGCTACATCCCAGGCCAGACAAAGACCTATTGATTCATTTATTAAAGGATAAAAAGATTAAGTTCCAGACCATTCAAAAATCAAAACTGACTTTTAACAGTCAAATGTAATAACAAATACTTCTGCTTAAGATGGCCATGGGCTGGGAGATGGCTAAGCAGGCAAGGCATCTACCTACAACAAGTGGGCCAGAGCTTACATCCGCAGCAGCTACGCAGACTTGAGTGTAGTAACCCTGTGCTCCTATGGGAAGAGGGAAGACAGGCAGGACAATCCCTGGAAGCTACGGACAGCTAGTCAGGCCTGTACCACAAGGAAGAACAAAGGACCCTGCTTTAAGCAAAGTGGCCTTTGACCTCCACATACATGCATACATGTACACACACACACACACACACACACACACACACAGGCACAGAGATCAACCTTTAAGTTACTTAAGTCAGGGCACAATGGTGCACACCTTTAATCGCAGTACTCAGGAGGCAGAGGTAAGTGGATCTCTGAGTGTGAGGCCAGCTTGGGTATGTCTATATATCATGTTCCGGGCCAAACACGGCTGCAAAAATGAGAACCTGTTTCATAAAACAAACAAGCAAACAAACAAAAAACAAATATAGCACTCAGAATGCTGAGGCAGATGGATCATAGCAAATTCAAGGCTAGCTTATACTACATACTAAGATCTACACTCCCTTAAAATTTTCTGAGTTCGAGGTCAGCCTGGTCTACAGAGTGAGTTCCAGGACAGCAAGGGCTACACAGAGAAACCCTGTCTCGAAAAACCCAAAAAAAAAAAAAAAAAAAAACCTTAAAAAAAAAAGCTGTCTAGTTATGTAGCAACATTCTGGCCCAGTTTAAGATACACAGCAAGAGCCTGGCATGGTGGCACAAGCCTTCAATCCCAGCACTTGGGAGGCAGAGGCAGGCAGATTTCTGAGTTCGAGGCCAGCCTGGTCTACAGAGTGAGTTCCAGGACAGCCAGGGCTACACAGAGAAACCCTGTCTCAAAACAAACAAACAAACAAACAAAAAAAAAAAAACCAGGTATTTTTAACTGCTGAGCCATCCCTCAACCCCTTAAGTTTTAGAGTTATTTGTGTGTCTGTGTTCAAGTGTGAGCAGTCATGCAGCTGAGGAGGAGGTTGATCCCTAGAGCCGGGTGGAATCACAGGCAACATGGGCACAAAGGGAGAGCAAGTGCTCTCGCCCTCTGAGCTCTGTAACACCTCACAGAGCACTTCTTAACCCCGATGTCTGGCCAGTTACTTTGGTATTGCCATGTAACCTTTAGCCAGCAGAATCTGTCCAATTGGTCTAAGCCCTTTGGGTCAGCCCCTGGACTGCTCTCTGCTTAATTTTGATCTGATCACCAGAGCAGAGGACACTTCAAGATGTGAACTGAAGTAATAATTCTCTCTTAGATATTCTGCTATTAATTTCATGGATCCTGGAAGATGATCAGAAAGTCTAAAATTGCAGTTTCTGTTAACCTGTAAATTGAGAACACACAGAACCGGAAGTTATTTGGTGATACTAAGAAATAAAGGGGCGCTGGGCGGTGGTGGCACACGCCTTTAATCCCAGCACTTGGGGAGAAACTGCAGCACAAAACCAGAAGTTTTTTGGTGCGTTTCTCTCTATGGAATCTCGACAAGGCGGACCAATATATGTGTGTTATTAGCAAAGACCCCTTCATCACATGTCCTTTCACATGCTTGCTTTAGCAAAGCGTCTCTTTTCCTGTGTCTCTTTTACCTAAACACTCCTTCTTCAGGAGTCTGTCTTAGTCTTTCACATGTGTCCACTTCAGGAAAATACTCCTTCATGTGTTTGCCCCAGCAAAACACCATCCAACACAACTGACTTCCCAAAGAACCCTTAAGTTTTTACTTCAACCTGGTCTCAGAAAAAAAAAAAAAAAAAGATACAGAGCAAGGTCCTATGCCCATCTCGCTCAGATTGGGAGGGTTGATGAGAAATGACAATATATAGTATTCAATCCCAAACTACATGAAAGCAACCAGGAAAAGTGAACCTCATGGGATCATAAAGGATTGGGTAAGTTCACAAACACACCTACACACACTGGAGTTTTATTAAATAAGCCAGGTATGGTGGCTCATGCCTACAATACAGCAGTCAGGAGGTTAAGACAGGAGCACCCCATTTCCAGGCCAGCCTAGATGATACAGAGCTCAGGTTAGAGCTCATCTATTAGGATGAATAGATAGATGGATGATAAGATAGATAGATAGATAGATAGATAGATAGATAGATAGATAGATAGACAGACAGATAGACAGATAGATAGACAAAACAAACTATTTTAATCACTTTTTGCTGTCTGGCACGGAGGGTGTTGTTTTGGGATAGACGGTCTCACATAGCCCAGGCTGGCCTCAGACTTGCTATACAGGCATGGATGACCTTAAACTCCTGACCCTTCATCTAGCAGCTGAGATTACAAGTTTCTATCACCACCTAGCAGATGCTTATAATCACATTTTTAAAAATAAAGAACTCAAGGGCTGGAAAGATGGCTCAGGGGTTAAAAGCACTGACTGCTCTTCCAGAGGTGGTTCTGAGTTCAATTCCCAGCAACCACATGGTGGCTCACAAATCGTGGAAGGAAGGAAGGAAGGAAGGAAGGAAGGAAGGAAGGAAGGAAGGAAGGAAGGGGCTGCCTGCAGTGACCCACTCCTGTTAAGGCTTCACCTCCCCAAGGTAAAATAAAAAACTCAACAGGAAATGATGACAGAAGTCTTTAATCCCAGCACTCAGGAGGCAGAGGAAAGCAGCTCACTAAGAATTGAAGATCAACCAGGGTTATAGTGAGACTGTCTTTTAAAAAGGTAGAGGGAGAGGCAGAGAGGGAAAGAACTTGATGGGTATTGGTAGAGCTGGTTTGTAGGAAGAGGATCACCAAAAGTTCAAGACCAGTTGGGCATGGTGATGCAGCTGATTATAATCACATTTTTAAAAATAAAGAATAGGTAATGGTAGTATAAGTCTTTAATTCCAGCACTCAGGAGGCAGAGGCAGGGGGATCTGAGTTCAAGGCCAGCCTGGTCTATATAACAAGTTTGATGACATCAAGGGCTACATAGAGAAACCCTGTCTCAAGCTCCACCTCCCACCCCAACACCGCTGGCACCCCCACCCCCACGGGGGGTGGGGTCAAGACCAGCCTGGCCTGCAGGAGTTCTGAGCCAACCAGGAACTACTTATTGAAACCCTGTCTCAAAAAACCCACAAAAACAATTTTAAAAAAGGAACTTGGAAGCTGTTGTGCAACTCCTAGTAGTAAAGTACTTGTCTGACATGCTTTGGGGTCCTTGATTCAATTCTCAGCAACACACACACAAAGTTCCTGGGAGGGAAGGTACAATATCTCACATACCTTTGTGTAAAATAGGGGCCCAAGTAACCCAGTGTACCCTAAAAGTCACTGTATAGCCAAGGATGACCTAGAATTTCTGCTCTTGCCCCTCCGCCTCCCATACACTGGGATTAAAGTGCCAATATAATCCATTTGTTTAGTACTAGGGTCTGAACTCAGGGCTTTGGGAATGCTGGGCACTTTATTAGTTGAACTATATCCCCAATTCTATCCTAAAAATTATACGAAATCCAAAAGACTCTTTCTAAAAAGAAAGAAAGATTGAAAAAATAAAGGTGGAAGATTTAGCCTTTCTAATTTCAAGACATCAATAATCTTGACCGGTGGGGCTGGGATGAAGACACAACAGAAAGGACAAACACAGAAGCATGCCCATAGGGTTGGCATGGCAATACACACCTATAAAACCAGCTCCCAGGAGCCTGAGGCATGGGGATTTTGAGTTCAAGGCTAGCTTGGTCAACATGACAAGTTCCACTGAAGCAAGAGTGTCTCTCTTCTCTCTCTCTCTCTCCCCCCTCCCTCCCTCGTGTGTGTGTGTGTGTGTGTGTGTGTGTGTGTGTGTGTGTGTGTAAAATTATATTGATCTCCTAACATTAAGAATTTTAGCCGGGCGTGGTGGCGCACGCCTGTAATCCCTGCACTTGGGAGGCAGAGGCAGCCGATTTCTGAGTTCAAGGCCAGCCTGGTCTACAAAGTGAGTTCCAGGACAGCCAGGACTAGACAGAGAAACCCTGTCTCGAAAAACCAAAAAAAAAAAAAAAAAAAGAATTTTAGCCAGGCGTTGGTGGCGCACGCCTTTAATCCCAGCACTTGGGAGGCAGAGGCAGGCAGATTTCTAAGTTCAAGGCCAGCCTGGTCTACAGAGTGAGTTCCAGGACAGCCAGGGCTACACAGAGAAACCCTGTCTCAAAAAACCAAAAAAAAAAAAAAAAGAAAAGAAAAGAAAATAGATTTTTAGCCCTTCCAAAAGTTATTTTATAAGACAGGCCATAGACTCCAAGAAACTATTTATAAAACATCCAACAAAACTTTTGGCTTTATGTGCTGGAAAGACACTCAGCTCTGAGGCTGCTCTAGAGAGAAGCCAGGATCAGTCCCAGAACTTACACAGTACATCACAACTGTTTCCAACTCCAATTCCAGGGCATCAGATGCCCTCTTCTGGCCTCTGTGGGCACCAGGCACGCATTTGGTGCACAGACATACAGATAAATATATTTGTAAAAAATATATATAAAAAATTTTGGAGCCGGGCGTTGGTGGCGCACGCCTTTAATCCCAGCACTTGGGAGGCAGAGGCAGGCGGATTTCTGAGTTCGAGGCCAACCTGGTCTTCAGAGTGAGCTCCAAGACAGCCAGGACTACACAGAGAAACCCTGTCTCGAAAAACCAAAAAAAAAAAAAAAAATTTGGCTTTTGGAGACAGGGTTTCTTTGTATAGCCCTGGTTGTCTTGGAACTTGATTTGTAGACCAGGGTAGCCTTGAACTCTCAAAAGATCCTCCTGTCTCTGCCTCCCTAGTGCTGGGATTAAAGGTGTGCACCACCACCACCACCACCACCACCTTCCAAACTCAAAAAAAATTCTCAAAAAAAAATTAACTAATACTACTTGAAACTGTATCTATAAAAATAGAAACTTTTTTAAATTTGGAGGTCAGGTAGAAGGGTTGAGGATCAAACTCAATACCTTGAGATGGAAAGGCAAAGTACACCAACACTAAGCAGGTTTAGTGTTTTGTTTGTTTTTTCCATGCAGGGTCTTCTTTCCCTCTTTCCTTCTTTCTATTGTTAACGGATTTAGTTTGAGAAAGGCAGTGGACTCCACTGCAGGCAGGTGGCGGTCAAAGGATAACTTACTGGTGTCAGGCCTTCCCACCCTGTGGGTGCATCAGGCTTGCCCAGTGCTGAGCTGCCTCCCCAGGCCCTCAGACAAGAACTTAACAGCATCCCAGGCTGACCTTGAACTAAAGAGCCTCTTGTCTCAACCTTTGCTGTTTGCTTGTTAAGTTTGTCTAACTTGTTTCTTAATGTGTGTGTGTCTGTGTAGGTTCAGTATATGAATAACCATACAGAACAGAAGAGCACAAAGATCCAACAAAGATGCCCTGGAGCTGGACTTCACAGTAGCTGTCAGTGGCCCCCAGGAGCCAGAGCAGAAAACCAAGCTCAGGCACTCTGGAGAGCAGAGGCCTCTCTCCCCTGCTACTGAGGTCACAGGCGCTCTCTTCTTACTTTTTGTTAGGATTAGGTTTGTTTTGTTTGTCAAGCCAGGATTTTAAACTACTAACACTTGCTTCAAATTCTGATGATCCTCCTGCCTCAACCTCTCAAATGCAGGGGTTACAGGCATGAACCCCAACATGCGACCTAGGAAACTATTTTCCAACTTTACACAGCCACATCTACAATGACAAAGTCCCTAAAGCCACGGAACCTGAGTTCCATCTTACTAGTTTCTTTTTTTTTTTTTTTTTTTTTTTTTGGTTTTTCGAGACAGGGTTTCTCTGTGTAGCCCTGGCTGTCCTGGAACTCACTCTGTAGACCAGGCTGGCCTCGAACTCAGAAATCCGCCTGCCTCTGCCTCCCAAGTGCTGGGATTAAAGGCGTGCGCCACCAACGCCCGGCTCTTACTAGTTTCTAATGAAAAGAATTTGTAAAATATGGAAATACTCTAGTCTGTCCTATGAAAGAACACCACTGACCCTCCAACGTAGGCAAGATGTGGGAGTTGTCCTCTGGAGGAATTTGGCTTTCCTAGTTGCTGTCAAACAGGTTCCCAACAGCAGGGGAGACTGACTTGGACAAGAGTTGTGTCATTAAGACACAACTGCCAGCAGAGTGTGTTGGCGCAGGCAAGCAGGGCAAGGCTGGCGGGGTCTAAGGCCCCAGGGCTACACAGACCCTGTCACAACAACACAAAAACAAAGCCCTACAACTAGTTCCTGGCTACAAAGGATCCCCCCACATCCCCGTCTCCCCACTAGACAGCACACACCACATAGGTCCACAGCTTCTGGAGAAATTGTCATAGTAAGTCAGTATTAAGAGCTGTGGCTACACATTTCCATCATCCAACACGAAGACCTGATGTGAGGACTTGGTGGTGTGCACACGTAATCCCAGCATTTGGGAGGCAGAGGCAGGAGGATCACAAGAAATCCACCTGCTCTAGGCAAGTGCCAGGCCTTACAAGACCCTGTCTGAAATATAAAAAATAAAAACAGGAAGCTTGGCAGGGTGTCCCTATGCTGTGTCATAGGGATGGCTCAGGTCCACGAGAGTCTCAAAAGTAAGAACTGCCCTAGGGAGAGACTGCCAAAAGCAAACAAAGTACTAAACTCCTCAGCACCAGAACTCTCCACAAGTAACAGACCATACTGCGCAGATGGCGGGAGAGGGACAATCGCTCCAGGCTTTCTGACTTCTCTTTTTAGGCGGTTTTGAAGCTGAGGAAGGGATTCTGTTGCTCTTCCAATAGCAGTCAGCTTCCATTATAAAAATGTCAGTTTGGAACAGATTATGAGAAACAATTGTTCTTAAATAAAATAACTTAGTTTTGGATTTCAGTTAAGCAGAGTTCACCCTGAAAGTTCCCCTTTTCCTAGTGATGCCTCTCTCTCCCTCTCCGGGCTTTCTCCTCTATTGTATTGAAGCTCTTGGATGCCAGAGATGGAGGAACAATACCACAACACAGCTGCAGGCTTCCTGCCTGCCCGCCAGTCATTATTCTCAAGACCAGAGGACTTTCAAACGCTGCTTGGTTTGCTTTGAAATTCCCTCTTTCAGATTTCCCTCCTTCATGGACCATCTACTGAAAAGAATGGCCTCAAAAATGTCTTGCTGCACCAACCAAAATTCTAAGCAAACTGAAAATCGCCAGCCTTGGGTATGATGAGCTACAATAGCTTGGTAAAAAGGCGGTAGTAAAACGTAGCTAACAGGAGGCAAAGCATACTTCTGACTAAACACGGGATAGATTTTTTTTCTCTCTCTCATATATATATTAAACCAGTTTCTGGGAAAAACAAAACAAATTTGTATCAAAATTGTCAGCATTAAAACACTGAAATATCACCATCAAATTTAAAAAGGGGGAACTACCAAGTATCTCGACTATGAAAAGGCCAAGATGTCCCTTCTTAGACATTTTACACCAGAATGAAAGACATTTATGCATCTCAGTTTCCGAGAACAGAACAGATTACCAGCAATCGCCTGCCGACCTAGAGTCTCATTTCCTCTGATCACATTTTGAATGTGGGACATTCAGTAAAGTCTTACCAGATTGCTGAGCTATCCCAGTGAAGAGACTCAAACACAGGTGGTTAATTTTCTCCCCAGCAGACCATGGTTTGTGTGTTTGTTTTTTCCCTCTTTGTCCAAAAAAAGCATTAAAATGGAAGATCCGTGAGAAACAACTCATCAAACTGATAAAATAAACAGCAATTTCCCAAGGTATCTTATAATTACAGAAAATCAAAAGGACCAACAACATCTGACAAATCCTTACTCTATCTATTACAACAAAATAATGTAACTTGGTCCCTGAATTTCCGGAGCCCCCCCATCGAGCAGCCACCCAGCAGCTGTGCAGCCCGAGCCAGGGTCCCCTTCCCACCATTCCATGGGCAACCAAGAGTTCAGGATTACAGGGGTGCTTCCTTCATCCCTCACAGCAGCCTCTACCCCAGGAAGTCAGACCTCTCAACAGAACAGCAGTGTAGAATAGTCAGCCAAAAAGTCACACCTCTTCTTGAATCCATCACAGAGAAGAAAAACAGAACACAGATAACTAATTGGGGCGGGGCAGATACTAGCTCATTTGCTCTGAGAACATTTTTTTCAAGATATATTTGGTCAGTCAAGTGAGACTCCTTACCCTGCCTGTAGCCCACATGACCATGGTGAGGTTAGTTAACTACGCCTTTATTACTGCCCACTGTAAACTGACCTAGACAGCAATTCCTTCCAAGCTAAATGAATGCTGACAAATTGGCAACTCCATTTGCAGGCTAAGAAGATTATCTAGTGCGAGGTGAACTAGCCTCACTCCCTCCCGCTGAGCATCTTCTGGTCATTTTCCTGTTCTTTAACAACTTTCCAACAGATACAGAAAAAAGAAAGGTGATTAAAACAAGTCAGTTCCACCCTTTGTTGGGGACTGAAAACAGGTTAGAGCTGGGAATAAGAGAACACAGTCTTAGCCCAAAAGAATCCCCAGAAGCCCCCTCAGGAACCAATGGATACATACTTACCTAACATTAGCTAAGGATCCCTCCAAGTCCACAGAGGCCCTCCCCCACTCCACACTACCTATCCCCCCTCCCAGCATGCTCTCCATGTGAGAGCCACAATTGGCTGCAGCACCCACCTCAGCGCTCCCTCCACCTAACCATCACATCCTTTCAGTTACTCCAGGGCTAACGATGGCTCCCGGGAGTTCTAGACGACAGTCCACGCAGCAGAGACCACACCATGTCACTGTGTATACTGTGACACAAGCCAGCTGCTGCAGCCACCCCTCGCTCACCGACGGCAGGCAACAAGAACAACCCTGGTTTTCCCGATCCCAGGAAGCCTCAGCAGGGTAAGGAGGGCATTAAATGTGGCCAATTTGCTTCTCAGAAACTGCCACTAGAGGCAAGAGTCAGGCTAACCTTGCAACAAATTAAAAGTTTCAAAAGTACATCCTCTGGCAGACAATTAAAATTACAGTTTTAAAATGCAAAAAGAAACCCTAGAGCCACTTACCTCAACAACCAATGAGAGACAGGACAGTGGCATTTGGGTTTCCGCTGTTTTGTCTAACCCCACTACCCAGGCTAGAAGATACTCTGAATTGTTCTCAAACAGTAGTTTTCAACTTAATAGAAACTACTCTAGAGTCATACAGCTATGACACAGAAGACATATGGTGATGTGCTCTACCTCAGTGTGGGTGCAGACTTGCCAGGGTGTATGTACCCCATTAATAAGATCCAGGGACCTAACTCAGGTTGTTAGGTGGTCCCAAACCTTTAACCACGAAGCCATGACTCTAGGCCAAGAGTGGATTTTGTAAAAAAAATTTTCCGTTAGTAGAAGGTCCCTGACATAGCAAGAAACTATTATTTCAATGAATCGGAATGGGATTCCTGGGACATGAACTCACAGGTGCACACACACAAACACACCACACTATAAATAAATAAATAAATAAATAAATAAATAAAGTAAGTAAGTAAGTAAGTAAGTTAGTTAGTTAGTTAGTTATTGGGACTACAGAGTTGGCTCAATGGTTAGAAGAGCACTTGTTGGTTTGTAAAAGTCCTAGGTTCAATTCCCAGCACCCACACTGTAGCTCACAACCATCTGTAACTCCAGCTCGAGGGGATCAAGCACCTTTTTCTAACCTCAGCAGGCATTGTGGTATATATGCATGCCTAGAGACAAAAATATCCATACACATAAAGTGATAAAATAATTTAAAAATAAGTTGTCACTTCACCCCATTTCTTGGAAGACAGATGCAGGAGAGGCACTTCCAGTCCATGTCAGCCTGGTCTACACAGTGAGTTACAGGACAGCCAAGAATACAGTAAGATCGGTTCTCAGAGGAAAAATACTGCAAATAAAAACAAGGGTCAAGAATGCATTCATGAGGCCGGGCGGTGGTGGCGCACGCCTGCACGCCTGTAATCCCAGCACTTGGGAGGCAGAGGCAGGCAGATTCCTGAGTTCGAGGCCAGCCTGGTCTACAGAGTGAGTTACAGGACAGTCAGGGCTATACAGAGAAACCCTGTCTCGAAAAAACCAAATCCAAAAAAACAAAAAACAACAAAACAAAACAAAACAAAAAAAAGAATGCATTCATGGGGCTGGAGAGATGGCTCATCAGTTAAGAGCACTGGCTGCTCTTCCAGAGGTTCTGAGTTCAATTCCCAGCACCTACATGGTGGTTCTTGACTATCTATAACAGGACCTGATGCCCTCTTCTGGCATGCAAGTATACATGCAGCAGAGCACTCATATAGAAAATAAACAAACAAAAAACGAAAACAAAGCTTTTTTAAAAGGCATTAGTGCTAGGCCACACACATAAAATAGGAAAAGGGCCCACAGAAATGAGTTGGAAGCTGTTCTGCTCTATATTATAAAGGAAGAAAGCTAAGGCAGGCCTTAGTGGACTGGAGATGCAGTTCAGTCACAGAGCACCTGCAGAGCATGTATGAGGCCTCGCCTTGGGGCTCAATCCCAGCACCCGAGAAGAAAACAAGATGTAAGTAATCACCGCAAGAGTATTTTCTTCACACATTGCCCAGAAAGAGGATCCCAGGCCTCACAGTGCACTCCGTCCTTAATAAATGAGTTCATATTTACTAAGAGGGTGGAGGTGCCCTACAGAAATTTTTATACCAGGGAAAATGCATCCTAAAATCACTTTCGAGGCATAATTAAATTAGCTAGGGGTGTGAATCAATAGTACAGCACTCATCCAAAAAAAAAAGTAGACATGGGGCTGGAAAAATCGCTTAGGGGATGGAGCACTGGCTGCTCCTGCAGAGGATTCACAAACCCAAACAACCACATGGCAGCTCACAACTGTCTCTAACTCTAGTCCCAGGAGACTGGCAGCCTCCTCAGGCACCAAGCACACATATACGCAGACATGTATGCAGGCAAACACCTATACACATAAAAATTATATACATTAAAATTTTTTGTTAAAGTCAGAAATTGTTTAATATAATCCCTAGTAACCTAGCTCTACTATCATGCTGTGTTTTTTTTTCCTTCTAAGATTATTTCCTCATGTATGTGTGCCTACATGAGTTTTATGTCCTCCACGCGCATGCAAGAGACTGTTCAGGCTAGAAGAGAGCATGACCCCCAGAACTGAGGTTACAGATGGGTGAGCTGCCTGGTGGGTGCTGGGAAGCAAATGAAAGTCCTCCTGAAGACCAGGAAGCTCTCTTAACCACTAAGTCACCTCTCCTGCTCCCATCCAATCATTTTTATGAACCATTAATATTTTTTAATATTATTGATTTTTATTTCATGTATATGACTGTTTATTATATGTATGTATGTGCAGCATGTGTAGGAACCTGGGGAGAGATA
This sequence comes from Apodemus agrarius, assembly GCA_964023405.1. Lineage (NCBI taxonomy): Eukaryota > Metazoa > Chordata > Mammalia > Rodentia > Muridae > Apodemus > Apodemus agrarius. Next base: position 13,535,616 of record OZ030008.1, read on the forward strand.
AGGGTACAGGATACTATGAAGCTTAAGTTTTAATAGGTTGTGACCATGTGGATACTGAGAACCAAACCTGGGTCCTCTGAAAAAGCTACAAGAACTCTTAACACCTGAGCCATCTCTCCAGCTCCCCTGTAGTAATTTTTAAGACCATTCTAGCAAAACAGAGTGAGACAGGACTTCATTCTCACTTGAGAAACTGAAGCAGGAGGCTGAGTTCAACCAAGGTCAACCTAGTTGCTAAACTAATTAATGATTCAGAGGCTTACAAAAAGTAATAAATAATCCTGAGGTGTCATCTGTCTCTGATCCCAGCATCTGAAGGGTGAGGCAGACAGATCATGAGTTCAAGACCAACCAGAAATATAAGCTCCAGGTTCTACTGCAGCCTGAGCAATGAGACCATCTCAAAACACCAAAGACAGGCTGGAGGATGGCTTAGTGGTTTAAAGCACTCGCTACACTTTCAGAGGACCAGGGTTCAAATCTCAGCATATACATGGCAGCTCACTATTTGAAACTCAATTCCAAGGAATCTAACCTTCTCTTCTGGCCTCCACAGACACCAGGTACAGGCAAGATGTGGTGTACCAACCTACATACAGGCAAAACACCCATACATGTAAATTTGGGGAACTGGATATATAATTCAGTGGTTAAAAGCACCGGCTGTGCCTACAGAGCACCTAGGTTTGATTCCAACATCCTCATGATGGCTCACAGGCAGGGTTTCTGTGTTGTAGCCCTGGCTATCCTGGAACTCACTCTGAAGACCAGGTTGGACTTAACTCAGAAATCTGCCTGCCTCTGCCTCCCAAGTGCTGGGATTAAAGGCGTGCTCCACCACCGCCCAGCTGAAGACCTCTTTAAAGGATGTCTTCTGATGGAAAGATCCTCCACAACTGCTTACAATTAGATCCTCCTGCTCTGCCTACAATGCCCAGCTATAAAATGTACTTCTTTCTATATGCTGAAAGCTAGCATGCTGGCATGTGCCTTTTTGTTTAATACTGATTGGACAATTAAGTCTTTTCTATCAACATATAAAATACCCTGTAATTTGGGATCACAGGCAGTTTAGATTACTGCTCATTTAACTTCAGAACCCGAAGCTACCTCCAGCCACACAGGAGCTACAGTGGTCGGTATCACTTTACATGTTACAAACAGAGGCTTCGTCTTACAATGAAGCCTCAGGGTTCTACATCCCACAGACTATTATTTCTTCAAGGGTTTTAATACAGCAAGCAGCAGAGAAGCACTAAATTCAAGAGCCTAACAACTCTCAAGATTTTTTTTTTTTAATTCATGTCAATCATTGCACCAGGTGGGTGCCTGATGTCACAGAGGCCAGAAGGGGGCGACCGATCCCCTGGAGCTGGAGCTGGAGCTGTAGATGGTGCTGGGAGTCAATTCCAGGTCCTCTAGTAGAGCAGCAACCTGAGCTCTTAAGCACTGAGCCATCTCTCCAGCTCCTACAAGTTTAAAATAGCAATAAAAGAAAACACTACCCCCCCCCCAGTGTATACGGGCTGGGGTTTGTTTCTAATGAAAATACTTCAGTCTTTAGTCCCAAAGCCAAACTCACTCCAAGGAAATGCTAACAGCCATCGCCTCAGACAGGGTTTCAGTGGAAGAGATTCCTTTTTCAGTATTTTCAGACCTTTTCAGTTGGGTGTCAGATGTGGAAAAACCTATTCTAAATAACTGACAGTCATTTAACTTTTTAAAAGAACAGAAACGGTTCACAAACTCAGGTTTGCATGCCCGTGTTGGTCCACAGCAGTATTTGCTGAAGATCTGAATGCATACACCCTTGGCTCCAGGAACTCATTTCTGAAACAGCCTACAGAAAGAAACGCTGAGGCTTTGGCACAGCAGAGGTCAGCCAACCGATCCGAGGGCCGGCATTTAAATCTCGGGCCGCAGAAACCCTGATACAGAACCTCTCAGCTCATTCGGTCCACCTAGCCCTTGAGCAGGCAGGGGACTGACTCGCCTTCCTGGTTTGTTTTACCTCACAAGCTTAATTACAAAAACAAGTTGGCTTGAAGCGCTGCTCAGAAACTGCAAAAAAAAAAAAAAAAAAAAAAAAAAAATAAAGGAAGTCTTCGCATTTGGGAGGGGAAAAAAAAGTTTCTCGACTTCAAGACACTCTCCAACCTTCCGTGTCACACAGAGTGGAATCCTGGGCTCCTGATCCGCGGGCCTAAGATGCTCTGGCCTCTCCCAGCTGCTCTTCTGGTTAACTTTTCCACCCAAGACACCGTCTAGCTGCCTAGGAAGTAGCACTGCCTCCCACTTCTCTCCCAGGCTGTGCGGCTCGGGTTCATTTAAACTACTGCAAACAGAATCAATGAACGAACCTAGCCTGGGAATTTTTCGGAAGAAGAAAGCGACCTCGGTGAGAGCCGACAGCAGACGGCAGAGCCCGTATCCACGCCACACCGGGAGGAGAGACCCCCACGCACTCATCCCATACAGACAGCCGACCCCGCGTCCACGCTGCACACACCTCCAACTCCTCATGCGCACAGCAACCACCCTAGACACGTCGCGGACCCCGCACCCCCCGGTCCTCGCCCCCCGAAGACCGCAGACCTCGCACTCATCCCTCGCACCTCCACGCACGCACCCGGCACCCACACCAGCACACGCCTCGCACACCGCACTCACCTTCCGCGCCCTGCATCCACCCTGCAGACCCCCGCACGCACCCTGCATCCGCCCCACACACCTGGCCGACTCCGGAGCCGCGCCACACACCTGGCACATCCCGCAGACTCCACATCCCTTCCACGCACCCCGCGCACGCCACAGACCCCGCTCTCACCACGCACACACCCCGCGCTCACCCCGCGCGCACCGCAGACTCCGTGTCCGCCGCGCCCGGCTAGCAGCCGAGCCGCGGCTTCTGTCGGAGGAGCCGCCCGCGTCCGCCCCGCCGGGCGGCGCCGGAGGGAAGAGGAGGCTCCGCCGAGCTCCTCCGACCCCGAGATTCGGCGGGGGAAGCTCCAGCAGCAGAGGCCGCGGCCGCGAACTCCTCGCGACCCTGCACGGGCCCCGCAGCCCAGCGCCGCCCGCCCGATTCCTGTCGCCTGCGCCGCGCCTTGCTGGCGACCCCAAGACCCCCGCCTCAGGCCATGCCGCCGGCCTCGCCCGCCGCTCGCCGCTGCCTTTCTCTCCACTCACCGCTAGCCGCCATCTTCCCCAACGCTGTTCTCGATCGGAAACTCACAGCTCAGCCCCGGCCGCCGACACGGACTCCGCCGAGGCCGCCGCCGGCGCTCTGAGGAGCTGAGGCAGCCGCCGCTGAAGCCGCGGCGCGGGGGCCGCCGGGATTTGTAGTCCCGCGGCCACGCCCAGCACTACGGGTCCCAGGGGGCCGTGCGCGAGGCAGGGGGCGTGGCTGCGAGGGCTGGGTTCCCCTGAGCTCACCTAGCTGCTGGGGCTGAAGCGGGCGTTCTGGGTTCGTTTTCCCATGTGCCTGTCTCCATCCTGGAATTCCTGACATCTATGGAGAGGTCATTGTGGGCCAAGCAGGGTTCCTCAAGACCAATAGCCGAGGGGGCGTCGTCCTTACTTTTCAGAAGAGCAAACTGAGGCCCGAGGTCAGGAGCCCTGCTAACTCACTGACTTGAAAAGGTTTTGGGTCACAAGGGGTTCACTCTCCAGGTTTGGTCTCTGAGTATCTTGCTTTAAATCAGAGAACAGCTTGAGTTACAGTGGGAAGAACTAAGAAACATCACCTTAACCAAGTGTGTCTTAAACTTGGTGCCACCAGAAGTGACTCAACCTGTCACCCCATGTCTCCTGATAGGATGCGGTGCAGAGAGCAGAAAGCTACCAACATAGTGTTCTTGCCAAAGCAAACCAAAATAAGTGACCTGAATCTAAAGGAATAGGAAAATTAAAAAACCACCACAAAATGTGCGGCATTCTACAGAGCCAGCCTTTCCACCAAGATAGCAAACAGTAGCAAGTGAAGCCAATCCCAGTGACCCCATGCCTCCAAAGGTGGAAACAGAAGAAACGAAAGCTCAAAATCATCTTTCAAAACAGGGATCTAAAGCCCACCTGGGGCGTGAGGGAGGGAGTCTGTATTAGTCTGGGTTCTCTAGAGTCACAGAACATATGGGCAGTCTCTATGTAGTTAGGGAATTTGTCGATGACTTACAGTCTGTAGTCCAACTCCCCAAGAGTAGTCAGCAGCAGCTGTGGATGGAAGTCCAAGGATCTTGCAGTTGCTCAGCCAGCAAGGAAGAATGAGTCTTCCTTCTTTCAATGTCCTTATATATGTCTCCAGTAGAAGATGTAGCCCAGATTAAAGGTGTATGTCTCCATGCCTTTAATCCCAGATGATCTTGAACTGGAATCCATAGCCACCATGCTTCAAGATCTCCATGCTAAGTCCAGGTCAAAAACTTATATCTCTGAGCCTCCAGATTAGGATCATAGGTGAGCCTTCCAATTCTAGATTGTAGTTCATTCCAGATATAGTCAAGTTGACAACCAGGAATAGCCACTACAGAGTCTGACCAAAATAAATAAGATCAAAGGTAAATGCAATAAATGTAGACCAGGCTAGCCTCCAACTCAGAAACCCAGCTACCTCTGCCTCCCTAGTGCTGGATTAAAGGCATGCACTAGCACCACGGGTTTTTGGATAGTTCCTATGTAAAAAGAACTTGGAAAGGAATTTGGAGTTAATGGGATAAAATAGACAACGTCTTGGGACACAACTGTATAAAATGTCCTCAGTGTGAATAAGATTAACCCTATCGTAACTGTCCACTGTCACCTCAAGGATTTCCCACCTGCGGTGTGGCAGTTCCTGCTTTGCTGTTCTGCAAGTGTTCACTCTTCACCCACGGGGTTATTCACACAACCGCCAAGTCCCAAGCCTGGTGTGGGGGTGCACACCCTTAATCCCTGCACTCAGGAGGCAGAGGCAGGCAGATCTCCGAGGTTCAGGCAATCCACGGATAATCCACATGGGGAACTCCAATCTTTTTTTGTTTGTTTGTTTGTTTGTTTGTTTGTTGTTTGTTGTTTTTTTGGATTTGGTGTTTTTAAGACAGGGTTTCTCTGTATAGCCCTGGCTATCCTGAAACTCACTCTGTAGACCAGGCTGGCCTCGAACTCAGAAAACCACCTGCCTTTGCCTCCCAGAGTGCTGGGATTACAGGCGTGCGCCACCACCGCCCGGCTAGGGAAATCTAATCTTAAAATTAATAATAGTAATAATAGCCGGGTGGTGGTGGCGCACGCCTGTAATCCCAGCACTCTGGGAGGCAAAGGCAGGTGGTTTTCTGAGTTCGAGGCCAGCCTGGTCTACAGAGTGAGTTCCAGGACAGCCAGGGCTACATAGAGAAACCCTGTCTCGAAAAACCAAAAAAAAAAAAAAAGTAATAATAAAATGTAACAAAAGTACATTAAAATAAATAATTACTGATTCAAGTGTTGGATTGTACCGAAAATGTATACGTATTCAGACAGAGACATAATACTTACATATGTATATGTTGAGAGTATAACGGATATGAACAGTAAAAAATAATAATAATAATTCAATTATTTTAGAAAAAGATCCAAAAAGGAGCCAGGCCTGCTGCTGCTTCGGGTGGGGTGAGCAGGTGACCCTGCATGGAGCCCCGGCTTCGGGCAGGCACGAGAGTCAAAACTGAGAGAGCTGGGTGACGCGCTCAGGTCACTAATCAGGTAATCAGCAAAGATGCCTCGTGCAGCCTTCCCTGCTTGCCCAGACCACTCCTCCATGAAGGGACTGACTTGTGTCCCTTCTTTGAATTAGGCTTGGTTCTAAGACTGTTGCCCAAAGGAAACACAAGTCATAGGGTGAAGCCCTCGAGCCTCCATCCTGGCCTCAGCTCTCCCTATGTGAGAATCCAGAGGGAACAGAAGCACTCCAGTGGACAGAGGCTGAGGTCCAGGCAAGACCCAACAGCAGCTGCCAGCCCTCTAAACAGCCTTCTTGTACGTCCCTGTCCTTTGAGGGCCCGGCTGCTTACATCACCAACAAGATTAGCACCACAGCTAGGCCTGGTAGGACACACCTGCAATCTTTGCATTGAAGACGTAAAAGGACAAAGGTTATCCTCCACTGTGTCTGAAATTCTGGGCCAGCCTACACATGGTACCCTGTAATCCCAGGACTCAGGAGGCTAAGACAACAGGATTGTCAGGAGGCCTGGGCCAGGCATGCTGGACTGTCCAGTAGGAACCTACTGGAAGGAAGGAAGATGGAGGGAGAGAGGGAGGGAGAAAGAAAAATTAGTTCCAATTCCAAAAAAGAATGTATGGTACTGGTCACATTTCATGTTATATATGTGAAGAACAGACCACCAGAGTGGTTTTTAAAAACCTAAGGAGTACAATTTGTCACGTGACTAAGATGAAGTATAAAACCCTAAGTGAAGGCCAGCAAATGGTTCAGCAGCTAAAGGCCCTTGCCACCAAGCCTGAAGAGTGAGGTCTCAGGGCGGAAGGAGGGAACCAACTTCTGAGCGCTGTCTCCTGTCCGACACACGTACATGCCCGCGCTCCGCCTTCCTCCAGAAAACAAAGGTAATCATAATTCTATAAGCTGATGGTCCTTCCTACACTTTACTCTCGAATACCTCAAAGGGAAAAATACAGGACGGTGGCAAGGGTGCGTGCCAGCGGGTGTCACATTGTGGGTAGATTTCCTTTTACAACACTATGCGGGCTAGATGGGTTTGGGTTTTCGGGGGCTTTTGGTTGGTTGGTTGGTTGGATGGTTGGTTGGTTGGTTGGTTGGTTGGTTGGATGGTTGGTTGGTTGGTTGGTTGGTTGGTTGGTTGGATGGTTGGTTGGTTGGTTGGTTGGTTGGTTGGTTGGTTTTGGTTTTTGGCAATTTGATACAAACTAGAGCCATCTGAGAAGAGGGCATCTCAAGTGAGAAAAGGCTTCCATCACACTGACCTGTAGACAGATCCGAGGCTCATCTTGATTAAGCGTTGGTGTGGCAGGTTTAAGCCCTGTAAGGGCAGTGCCACCCCAAACAAGTGGTTCTGAGGTATACAAGAAAGCCAGCTGAGCAATCCGGTAGGTAGTGTTTCTCCTTGACCTCTGCTTCAAGTCCTGCCTTTGGCTTCCTCAGTGATAGACTCTTAAGTGGAAATCAACCCTTTTGGTCCTGGTGTTGATCACAGCCACTGAAAAGCCAACTACAGACAAGTACACGGCATTTGCCACTCTGGGTGCTGGGACTGAACCCAGAGCCTTATGCAAGCTAAGTTCCGGCTCTAGCATTTTGGGCTGTACCCTCAACCCATGTTTCTCATAGAGTTTCAAATTTTCTGTAGACTCGGAACATTTCCAAAGTAAGACGGTAGGTTGTTGCGGGACTCACATCAAACAGGGAGTTCCAGCCAGAACTCATAGAGCACGTGTTTCTATGTTTCAAGTACTTTAGAGTTTTGCTTTTGTTTTCTTTTTGTTTTGTTTTGTTTTGTTTTGTTTTTTGAGACAGGGTTTCTCTGTGTAATCCTGGCTGTCCTGGAACTCACTCTGTAGACCAGGCTGGCCTCGAACTCAAAAATCCACCTGCCTCTGCCTCCCAAGTGCTGGGATTAAAGGCGTGCGCCACCACTGCTGAAGACATGCCTCACTGGCTGAGCACCAATTACTGCAGAGCCTGCTCGGAAAGCACGAGGCTCTTAGGTTGTGGCCTCTTGTCACAGCATAACATTGCTCTGACCTTAGTCTCATGATCACCTGGTGGCTGTCCCTGCTGCAGCATCACATCAAGTCACGACGAAGCCCCCAAATGCAGTCAGCATTGGGACCAGTGTCAGGGGGACACTATGCATGCCCACACGCTCTTTTTCCCCTCAATACCCCACATGCCTTAGCTCACTCAAAGGCCCCCTGATATCTCATGGTAAGTAGGGATGTGGGCTGGAAGGCCATCTCTAGCTGTGACAGTGCAGGAAGGCCATCTCTAGCTGTGACAGTGCAGGAAGGCCATCTCTGGCTATGCCGAATGTCGATGACCAAGTGAATCCATCCGCCTTAGGCTTTAAAGCGAGCAGGTGAGTGGATGACTCTGGGTTGTGCAATCTAGCCCAGGGGCTTCCTTCCTTTGGCTGCTACACTGTCTCACTTTTTAACACAGACTGTCCAGGAATCCACTGCACAGTCCAGGCTGGCCTGACCCCACCCCACAGTGCTCCCCCTGGTTCTGCCTCCTCATAACTAGGCTTGTGGAGAGACTCTGCTTCTGTCTCATTGCTGTCCCTGGCCCCTGAATTCATCTTTTATTGTGTTGCTAGGGGCAGAGTCTTTTACTGGGTTGCTATTGACTGAGGATGGACTCTAAGGGCTGGAAATATACCTTAATGATAGCCTGGCATGCACAAAGCCAAGGACTTAATCACCAGCTCTGAAAAAACAAGATAAAGGAGATTAATTAAACAAAACGAAACACTGTAGTGCTAGATAATTTCTGGTATTTGGGAGGCTGAGACAGGAAGATCACAAATTCAAGACCAGCCCAGGCAACTTAGCAAAATCCTTCCTCAACTTTAAAAAGAAAAAGAAAAAGAAAAAGAAAAAGAAAAAGAAAAAGAAAACAAGAAGGGGAAAAAGCAAGAAAGGGGAGGAGGAGGTGGGGAGCTGAGGATACAACCCAGAGAAGCTGTAGCTTGGAATCCTAAAGTCGGGTCCTCCATATCACTAATTAATTAAATGAATGAATGAATGAATAAAATAAATAAATAAATAAATAAATAAATAAATAATGGTTTTAGGGCTTAACCATCTCAACAGGCTAAGCCTGTTCTGCAACTTTCAGAGCTGTGCGCTAGTGGCTGGTTTCTTGAACTTTCTGTGCCTCACGTAGGAACACCAGCAACAGCCGGCGAAATGGTTCAGTGGGAACCTAAGAGCCGCGACACGCCTGAAGTGTGGGCTCACTAAGCCAGCTATGATTACACGTGCCAGTTCTGTGCTCTGGACTAGCAGGGGTTACCACCGAGAGGGAGTAACAGTTTCCCACATTTTCCTCCCAGCTTGCATCATTGCCATCATGACAGTCTGAAATGTCCCTGCAAAAGAAACTGGATGACTCGGGCCTGAGCACTGCGCATGCCTAAAACCCTGCCTTGGAAAGCCCAGCTCTGAAAGTGAGCTGGCACCAGCCCGCCTCCCCGGAGGCTGTTGTCTGAACCGCTTCACACCCATGCAGGAATCTGGGCTTAGAAGGGGAGACACGGACAGGCAGAGGACATCTAGGGCTGGTGCAGACCCTATGTGTTTGGGTTAAAGTGGGGGAAACACGTCTGAGACAGCTAGCGCTTCCACACTGGTCGTAAAGAGCAGCCAGACTGGCCCCTCCCCGACTTCATTTAAAATCAGCTCTGGCGACCTGTAATTTTGTGTGTGTGTGTGTGTGTGTGTGCCGTGGATGGCTTGGCAGCCTATTGCAACTAGCCCTGGAGCTCCGCTGCAGCCAGCTTGCCCTGCCTGTGACCCGCAAACAGCTCTCCCTAGCTGGATGAATTGGAAAGCCAGCTCAGGTCTGGTTGGTTGTGTTTTCTCTTCTCTAAAACTTTTGTTTGTCTTGTTGGTTGTTCGGGATTTTGTTTGTTTGTTTGTTTGTCTTAAGGCAGTTCCTCCTGAAGCCCAAGCTGATCTAGAATTTTCTACATAGCTGAAAATGGCATTGAATGACACCCAACCTTCCAAATGCTGGGATTACAGGCATATGTTCTCTCTTGTTTTTTTTCGAGACAAGGTTTCTCTGTGTAGCCCTGGCTGTCCTGGAACTCTGTAGATCAGGCTGGCCTCAAACTCAGAAATCCACTCTGCCTCTGCCTCCCAAGTGCTGGGATTAAAGGCATGCGCTACCACCGCCTGGCAGGAAATCATTTTCTATGAAATGTTTTTAAACTACCCGTAATGGTTAGGTGTTTGGGTTTTGTTTTGTTTAGTTTTGAGGCAGTGTCTCACTAAGTACTTCTGGCTGGCTTGGGACTCACTATGTAGACTAGGCTGGCCTCAAAGTCACAGAGATCTGCCTGCCTCCATCCCCCAGGTATGATGGTCAGTGGTCACTGTCAACTTCACAGAAACTAGAATCGCTTGGGAGATGGACCTCTGGGCCTGCCTGTGAGGTATTAGCTTGGTTGTGTTAGCCAAGGTGGGACCCACCCACCTGGACCCACCCTTCCCCGGCTGGGATCCTGGGCCTTATGAACAGTGTCTGAACAGTAGCAACTCCTTCGTTGTTTCTCACTTCCTGCGTGTGGATGGGCCGTGACCAGGATCTGCAGCCTCACTCCCCTCCGCAGGACGATGAGCGTCCCTGAACTGTAAGCTGAGATAAACCCTTCGTCCTCAATATGCTTTGTCCAATGTATTTTATCACAGCAACAGGAAGAGAAACTAAAGCAGTACCCATTGAAGGACTTCTCAAATAAGAAAAACAAAAACAAAAACAAAGCAAGTGTTGACGGACGGGAACTTCCATGCATTACTGGTGGAATAGTAAAATACTGCATGCAGCCATTTTAGAAAATGAACATCTGAGATATGCCTTGGATGATAGAAGTCGCCATAGAAGCCAGCAGTTCCAATCTGAGGTATATACTCAAGGGACCTGATGGCACATCTGGGCCAGGCATGGATGCACACGCCAGGACCCTAGCACTCAGGGAATAAAAGTAGGAAGTGTTCGTCCTCAGTTCCATAGTAAGTTCGAGACCAGACTGAGCTATGCAAGACCCTAGCTCACAGGACAAGAGGGGGGAGGGGAAATGGCTCCTCCTTCAGTAAAATGCTTGCCATGCAAACATTCAGACCTCAATTCCAACCCCTGCACTCCCCATGAGAGGGTGAGAGCATCCCTATAATCCCAGCACCAGAGAGGCAGGGACAGGAAGTCCTGAGGATGACTGGCTGGCCAGTCTAGCGGAACTCTTCTGGTTCAGTGAGCAACTATTTAAAAAAACAAAAACAAAAACTGAGCAGGGCGGTGGTGGCGCACGCCTTTAATCCCAGCACTTGGGAGGTAGAGGCAGGCGGATTTCTGAGTTCAAGGCCAGCCTGGTCTACAGGGTGAGTTCCAGGACAGCCAGAACTACACAGAGAAACCCTGTCTCGAAAAAACAAAAAAAAAACAAAAAACAAAAACAAAAACAACAACTGAGATGGAAAACTTGGCACGGTGTCACTTATCTTATTTATTCATTTATTTATTATATGTAAGTACACTGTAGCTGTCTTCAGACACCCCAGAAGAGTGAGTCAGATCTCATTATAGATGGTTGTGAGCCACCATGTGGTTGCCGGGAATTGAACTCAGGACCTCTGGAAGAGCAGTCCGTGCTCTTAACCACTGAGCCATCTCTCCAGCCCGATGTCATGTATCTTTAATCCCAGCCAACACTAAAGAAGTAGAGGCGATCAGCTCTCGAGTTCCAGGCCACCCTGGTCTACATGGTGACGTCAGAGCTACATGGTAAGGTCTTGTCCCAAGGCAAACAACAGCAGCCAAAAGGTGGAGAGCAGCCGGGCGTGGTGGCACACGCCTTTAATCCCAGCACTTGGGAGGCAGAGGCAGGCGGATTTCTGAGTTCGAGGCCAGCCTGGTCTACAGAATGAGTTCCAGGACAGCCAGGACTACACAGAGAAACCCTGTCTCGAAAACCAAAAAAAAAAAAAAAACATCCAGCATCAGCCTCGGTGTCTTCAGGCATGCTGAGCATAAACACACAGGCTCTCCCGCATGTACAGTCATCCAAAATAAAAATGTAAAGCCGGCATGGTAGCACGGGCCTTTGGTCTCAGCACTCCAGAGGCTGAGACAGGGGGCTGCAGAGTTTGAGGCCACCTCAGGTACCATGATGAGGTCAGGTCTAGCTTAAGCTACATAGTGAGGGCAAAGGTTAAAAGAAAGATCTGTCTCCTTCGGCTCACAGTTTCAGAGACCCAGTCTATGGTCACGTGGCTGCCCTGCTTTTTGGGCCAACCAGCAGGTCAAGACAAGCACATGACAGCAGACTGTCTCACATCCTAACAACTGAAAAGCAGGAAGAGGCTGAAGTCTCACTGGCCCCTTCACTGGCCTACCCAAGATCTGGCTTCCTCCCCCTAGGTTCCGTCTCCTAACAGTCCCAACCCCCCTTCCAATAGCACCAGGAGCAGGCAACCCTTAAGACCAACCATGAGCGAGGTCAGAAGCAAATATATAGAGTGTTTCCTAGAATGGGGCCACGTGCCTAAAATCCTAGCACTTGTTAAGGTAGAGAGGCAGGAGGGTCAGGAGTTCAAGGCCAGTCTGTTTCATAGTGCGTTTGAGGCCAACCTGGGCTCCATCAGATCCCGTGTCAACGTGACGATGGGGGTCTGGGTGACGATGGGGCGAGTGCTTGCTCAGTGTGCACTAGGACCCAGTTCAGTTCCCAACACCAGAAGAACTGGAAGGAATAACAGGAGAAACTCAAAAGGTGTAAAAGGGAGGAGAGCTGGTAATCACCTCCCCCTTCAGTCCTTCGTCTTTCTGTCACTAGGGATACCACGGAGACTGGCTTCCTGTCTTTCCATGTCTATACAAGAGTCTACATGTGTGCGGGCACACACTCGAGCTCTAAGCTCACACGAGCGGCTTTGTATACTAACAAGAGCATACTGCTCAGTGCGCCCCGTTCCTCACTCCCTCATTTAAGTAACATTACATATATAAGTAAATAATGTGCGAACTGTCCTTGGGCAGGTGAAATTTAATAGTCAACCTGACCCACTCCAGGATCACTTGGAAAGACAGCCTCGATGAGCAATTGTCTAGATTCAGTTGGACTGTGGGAACTCACTCTACAGCCTGCCCACGCTGGTCTTAAGTCTGCGGTGACAGACTTGTTCTTAGGCACAGTTCTGTAGTCGTAGCAACTCAGCTGGCTGAAGCAAGAAGACACACTCAGGTTTAAGCCTAGCCTGGGTTACACATATCTAATTCCAAACCAGCTATGTCTCCGAGTGAGACCTTGTCTCAAACACACACACACCACCACCAAAATATATAAACAGAGTTGTTGAGCTGGAGGCTGGAAAAATGACTCAGTGCACCGGGGACTGAGACCCGTCACTCACACAGCAACTCACAACTACCTGTAACTCCAGTCCCAGGGGAACCCCGATGGCCTCTGGACCTCTTCAGGCATCAGGCACGCACACATGATGCACAGACCCCACAGTCAAGATAACGGACCAGACAGCATTCAATCTGGCTTATGGCTTCAACAGTTTCAAGCCCGTGACTGGGGCAAAGGAACAGCTGAGAGTTCACATCTTGATCCACGCTGAAGAGCCAGAGGAGGAAGCTCCGGGAAGGTCAAAAGTCCTTTGAAACCCAAAGCAGGACACCAGTAACACCTCCTTCCTCCGACAAAGCCAGCGCTCCCAAGCCTTCCCAAACAGTTCTGCCAACTGGGACCAAGTCTTCAAAATACACGAGCCTATGAGAGCCGTTTCATTTGAGACACCATGTGCATAAACATTCATACACTAAAAATAAATAAGTACATAAAAATTGAATTTATCATTGGCAAAAAAGGGCTGAATGTGTGCCACTTCCACACCATTCTAAGAGCCCATATGGATTAACAAATGATCACACACACACACACACACACATATATCATATATATACATATATACATAATTTGCTTTGTTTGGTGAGATAGAGCCTCCTGAGTCCTAGGACTGGCCGGGTTGACACAGGCTGGCCTTGAACTGCTGATGGTCCTGCCTCTACCTACCATAATCTATATAATCTATAGGTGTACTCCCCCCACTCCCCCACCCCCCAGCACACATGTGGACTTTTGTACCACCCTCCATTCCCTGCTGGGCTCTTGCTGGCTTTCAGCGGGGAGGAGCTTCTCACAACCATTCTCAGCTTTGGGAGTTCCCACTTTTCAAGGTCTTCTGACCCCAGCCACAGAATCACTCGGCTGCTTTTAAAGAGGAATAAAGCTGGTGTTGAGAAGTTGAGTTTTGAAAAGTGAGGGCAGTGAAATTATTTCAGAGGATAGATCCTGTTCCCATTATTTACTAATTACAGAGCAGAAACCCAGGAGAAGTGGATGTGTTCAGACAGGCAGACATTGTCAATGCCAGGGGTGAACTTAGAAGCCAAGTTAAGAATTCAGCTGGAAAAAAACAAAACAAATAACAACCCACTAAACCCCTCTGGCTGTTGTCAATCAAGGGCTGGTGGAACCTCTCCGTGTGTCTGTGTCTGCACCCATCGGGCCCAGAGCCTGCCCCGCCCACGCTGCCTTCCACAGGAAGGGCAGAAGTCACTGTCTCCGGAATCATGTGACCGCCTACTTCTGCTCAGACTACCGATGATTGGGTCAGGCTTGGGTGTCACCCCAGGGACAGCCATGGCACTGGCTGGCCAGTGATTTATAAGAGAGCAGGGCCCAAAAATATCTGACCAAACAGGAACCAGGTTGACCTGTCTGATTTCCAACTTGAGATGAATCAGCTGGTTCATTAAAGGACCCGAAGCTGAGGAGGTGCAGGCATTAGGGATACAGGAGAGGCTGGGGTCGCATGTGAAGGAACACCCAGAGATGCCAGGTGAAGCGAAGAGACCCCAAAAGAAGCAGTGTCCTGAGAGCCAAGGCGGCCATTTCCTGCAGTACCCCAAAGCAAGCAACCCTGAACTCTCTGCCCCCACGCAGACAAGTGGAAATTCTAGGTAAAAGACAACTGTTCTTTCAAATGAATAACTGAGTTCACAAGAAAGTACGGGAAATCCCCTGAAGCAAAAAAAAAAAAAAAAAAAAAAAAAAAAAAAAAAAAAATGGAACCGAGAACCAAGCCTGTTTGTGTGAAGTTAACAACCAGGCTCCAGAAAGGGAGGAGCCAGGTCTCTGGTGGGCGGAGCTTGCGTGGTTATGTAAATCCCAAGGCGGGATGGAAGGCCTTGGGCTCACTTGGTAGGAAGTTACAACCCTGCTTGAGCAGGCTGAGAAAAGGTGGGGTGAGAGCTAGCTTTAAGTTGCTAGGGTGTTTGGCTAAAAGCCATCTATGAGGAGCTGAGGTGTTCTGTGCAGGGCGCAGATGGACATTCTCCGCCTAGCTTGCTTGCACAAGGCCCTGGGTTCCATTGCTGGTTGGGGAAAGTCCTTCAATTCAAGGATTTAGAGCAGTGTTGTCAGCCTTCCTAAGGCTGTGGCCCTTTAATACAGTTCCCCGTGCTGTCCTGACCCCCAACCATAAAATTATTTTTACTGCTACTTTATAGCTGCAATTTTGCTACTGTTATAAATTGTGATCTAATATCTGTGTTTTCTGATGGTCTTGTGAAGGGTCATTCAACCCCCAAAGGGGTCTCAACCCTCAGGTTTTGAGTACCTGGTACAGAGAGGACCAAGACAAATCGGTCTCGCAAACTCCTATAGAAGTAGAAACAGACATTCCAAAGCGAATTCATGAAAGAGAGTCAGGAGAGTAGACTTTTTTTTTTTTTGACGCCCCCTCTAGCTCAGGCCTAGAGTGGAGCCTGTATGCAGCATTCAAAAGGCTCAGTTCAAGGCCAGGTTTGCCTAGGGTGAGAGCCACAGATGAAGCAGGGTGTGATGGCATTAGCAATCCAGGCCCTCTCCAGGCAGAGGCAGGGAGACTGCCTGGACTTCAAGGCCAGTTAGGTTATCTAGTGAATACTTAGGCAGCCTCGCTTACACAAGAGCCCATCTCAGAAAAATGGCCGTGGTGAACACCCTTATTCCCTGCTCTTGGGAGGCAGAGGGAGGTGGATCTTCGTGTGCCTGCCAGGCCAGTGAGACCACAGAAGGAGAGACACTGTCTCAAAAAGAAAATGAAAGAGAAAAAGAGTCTGAGGCTGTCGTTCAGGTGGTAGAGTCTAGTTTGCGTGTAGCCCTGAGTTCCAGAAATCCATCGACCGCACAGAATCAGGGTGTGGTGGTTCACACCTAGCATTTCTGCATTCGGGAAGTGGAGGCAGGAGGATTAGGAGTTCAAGGTCGCCTTGGACAAGAAAAACGCAAGTTTGAACGTATATGGGCAAAAACAAACACTACGTCTCCCATCCACCCCCTCCCCCCAAAAGAGCAAGATGGTGGTGCCTCACACCTTTAATCACAGGGCTACATAGAAAAACCCTATCTTGAAAACACATTTTTTAAAAGAAAGAGAGAGAAAAAGAAAGAGGAAGGAAAGAAGGAAGGAAGGAAAGAAAGGACTGGAGGGATGGCTAAATGGTTAAGAGCACTGACTGCCCTTCCGAAGGACCTGAGTTCAAATCCCAGCAACCATATGGTGGCTCACAACCATCCGTAATGAGACCCGATGCCCTCTTCTGGAGTGTCTGAAGACAGCTAGAGTGTACTTATATATAATAATAAATAAACCTTTTTTTTTTTTTAAAGGATGAAGGAAAAAAAGGATGGAGGGGGACTGGGGCGGTGGCTCATTGCCCTGGCTGTTCCTGCAGTGGAGCAGGCTCAGTTCCCAGCACCCATGTCAGGCAGCTCATACTAACTCATACTAAGTCCAGCTCCAGGAGTTCTGGCCCTCTTCTGGCTTGTAAGGCAGGCACACACACATTCACATGTGCACACAAATGTACATAAAGGAACAATAAAATGAAGTGTTAAGAAATAGAGAGCCGGGCGGTGGTGGCGCACACCTGTAATCCCAGCACTTGGGAGGCAGAGGCAGGCGGATTTCTGAGTTCGAGGCCAGCCTGGTCTACAGAGTGAGTTCCAGGACAGCCAGGGCTACATTGAGAAACTCTGCCTCGAAAAACCAAAAGAGAAAAAAAAAAGAAAGAAAGAAAGAAAGAAAGAAAGAAAGAAAGAAAGAAAGAGATAGAGAGAGAGAGAGAGAGAGAGAGAGAGAGAGAATGAATTAGACAGTGAGATGCTTTTGATGCTTGCTTCCAAGCATGAGGGTCTGAGTGCCATCCCAGAGCCCACTGACCTCTGATCTCTACATGCATGATACAGATCACACAGGAGCCTTATCACACAGGAAATGGTGGCTCCTCCATCTTAGGAAAGGATGAGTTTCCATAGGCTGTTGTTTTCCTGAGGGGTTGCGGGGTGGAGTACAGGCCCTGTGTTACCCAAGCTACCCTCAAACATATTCACAGGGAAGGGAAGGGAAGGAAGTGGAAAGGGAAGGGAGGGGAGGGAGGGGAGGGGAGGGGAGGGAAGGGAGGGGAAGGGAAGAAGAGAAGGAAAGGAAAGGAAAAAGGAAAGGAAAGGAAAGAAAGGGATAATGGGCTATAGTGGCTTATGCCTATAGTCCCTGAATTTGAGATGCTGAGACAGGAGGATTGCTGTGAATTGGGGCTAATCTGGGCTATCTTTATCCTGTCTTTTTTTTTTTTTTTTAAGTGAATTAGTAATGAATTCCTAGTGATTCTAAGCCAGCAAGCAGGCCTAGGGCTCAGTGTTTGTGGTGTGTGTGTGTGTGTGTGTGTGTGTGTAAAGAGAAGGGGAGAGAGGGGAGAGAGAGATCCCGAATTCCCTTGTAGGTGGAGCTTATTATTCCTTTGCCCCTTGTCCCTACTCATTCAACAAATATTTTAAATATTTTTCTGGCTTTTAGTACTTAGAACCCAGGCTAAACTCAAGGCTGGCTGGATAAGGTCCAGGCACACGGCCCGGAGGACACTCCTGTTCTCCGGAAGCTCGCGATGGAGGCCTCAGGAAAAAGCAGACAAGAAAAGGCTAGCGGGCCAGCAACAAAAGCAAGATAATTGCCACCTCCAAAGAAAGAGCTACTGAGTCAGAGAGGACTTCTGGTTTCCCGAAATAGGCTGGATCCTGTCTGTTTTCTTGGTTTGCCTCTGGTAGGTCAAGAGTCAGAAGGACTGAAAGGCTTCAGGTAAGACATTTTCCTTCCACTTTCCCCGTCCATCCTCAGGCTCTCTTCCTGGAGGTGCCATTTTGCAAGAATTCTTTCCGAGAGATTCTAATCGAATCTGAGCGAAGAGCCTGTCTCTGTCTTCTCCTAATTGAAGACATACCTGCCCCACGCGCAGCCTGTTAGTTGTCAACAGACATCCATCTCCAAGGTAGCTCTGAGGACACTTTCAATCCGCCGACAGACAGAGTTTAGGGTGGGGGTGAGGAACGGGTCTGGGAAAGCCCGCCGAGTGAGGTGTGAGGGGCAGAGCTTGGGAGAAGGAAGCAGGGGCCAGGCGTGCAGGATCTTGCAGGCCCCTTGTAAAAGGTGCTTGCAATTTACGCTAAGCAAAGGTCACTGGGTGTGTTTCTAGGGGACCATCATGATTTGACTTGCCGTTTTCAAAGATCAGTTTCAAAACTCTGCGGGGGGTGGGGGGGGCGGAGGGGGTCAGCAGGAAAGACACCATGTAGGAAGTGGCTGGGGACTGTGACCAAGGATGATCCCGGTACTTAGGAAGCAGGGGTGGGTGTATCTTTGAGACTGAAGCAGCCTGGTCTACATAGTGAGTTCTAAGACAGCCAAGGCTATACAGAGAGATGGTCTTGAAAAACAGTGAGCTGAGCTGGGTATTGGTACTCAGGAGGTAGATCTCTGTGCGTTTGAGGCGAGCCTGGTCTACAAAGTGAGTTCCAGGACAGCCAGGGCTACACAGAGAAACCTTGTCTTGAAATAAAACTATCTTTAAAGCAATACTTCAGTTCCAGCGGGGTGGCCCACCCCTATAATTCTAGCCAATCTGTAAGCCGAAACAGGAGGATGTCTCCAAGTTCAAAAGCTAGCCTACATGGTGAGCTTCAGGCCAGTCAAGGGTACAAGTGAGACACTGACTCAGGAACACGGGAGAGGGGATGGTTCAGTCAGTCACAGTACCCCTCACAGTACCCCACAGCTTGAGGACTCCGAGTTCAGATCTCCATGTAAACCAAATCCAGTGTTGCAGCACACACTGTGACCCCAGCACTGGGGACATAGACACTTATAGATTCTGGGGCTCATTAGCCAGCCCAGGCTCAACGAGAGACACTGCCTCAAAAAAAAAAAAAAAAAAAGCAGATATTGAGAAAGAGCTACTCCTGGCTTCCACATGCTTGCACACATGTTCACAGGCACATGAACATGACATAAATTCTCTCTCACACATACCCACCTAAGGTTCATCTCGGATAGATTACATTTGCAAACAAATGCTGACTCTGAGTCCTACAGCTTGGTCCACAGACCTGCAAACGGTACCACTTGGAAACAGGTTAGCCCCGAGTTCTGGAGTCAGAAAACTCAAGAGATGGGCCCCAGGATATGTGGACTGACAGCCCCACCCCACCCCCATCACATACCCACCACCCACGAAGATGATGATGATGAGGGGTGAGGCTTCAGCTACATCTTTGTGGAGGCTCGCTTGCTCAAGAGCTACAGAGTTGCAGAGTCCACGGATAATTAACTACTAACAGAAATGGCCAAGCAGATCCCAGGGCACCCCAAAGACGGGGAAGAGTTGGAGGTCCTCAGGCAGGGAGCCTTATCAGAGCAGAGGAACAATACAGGGCTTGCCTGGATTGGCTTCTTGTAGGTGTGGCTCCTGGAGCCCAGGGGAAAAAACAAGCCTTATCTTGAAGAGAGGAAGTTTGAGGCAAACAATTGGGCTCAGGCCCTGAAGTAGGGAACTGAGTGTGAGTAAAAGTAATAAGGAAAGGGGTTGTTTTCCTTTTTGCACTATTTATTTATTTATTTATTATTTATTTAATGAACACATGTGCACTTCGCTCGCAGAGGCCAGTGGACGACTTGTGGAGTGTCTTCATCTCCTCAGCCACTTGAGAACCCAGAAGGGTTGCTTTTCAAAGCTGAGCTCTGAATAATAATAAAACTAGCGACAACTACAATAATAAATCAGTCATAAACAGTATAGTGTATGAGGTAGCTCCCAGGAAGAATAGATTTAAAGGCGTGGCTCTTGAGTAGACAAACCAGCATAGGGGAGAGAAGAGACAAAACTGCACGGGGAGGTTGAGTCACAGGAAAACATCCATGACCCTGAAATCAAGACCACATCAAGTCACTGGGACCCACACAGTCCCATGCAGAACTGGCTGTTTCTATCGTATACTTGACCTCAAGACACATCTGACAAGCCCATATAAGGTCAGAAAAGGAACTGGTGGGACACTGGAGCACGCCTACACCCAGAGCCTCCTGGAAGGCTGAAGTTGAGAGAATTGTTCTCAAATTCTAGGCCAGTTTGGCTCTACAAGCCCTGCCCAAAAAAACTAGAGGCAGGGTGCTTCCTTGGCATTTAGAAGGTCTTGCATGCGTTCCTGACAGAAAAAGGAAACCGGTTCCTTCCATTCCAGTCCACCTGTAAGACGGGGTGTGGGGTGGGGTGGGGTGAGGGGGTGGGGGGTGGGGGGGTTGGGAGGGGCTGGGAGACGCTCTGGGAAAGCACTTGCCTCTGCAGAGTGCTCTGGTTTGCTTCCTAGCACTCATCGGATGGCTCAGAACCATCTGTGAGCTCCAACAGCAGCAGCCCTGCACACGGTACACAGACGTACATGCCAGCAAATACACTCGTATACATGCAATAATATGAATAAATATTAAAAAGATTTTTTTAAATTGTAAGTTAGAGCTCAATAAAGTGCTGGCTCAGCATACACGAAGACTAAGAGTCCAGCCCAGCTCCAATAAAGCCTGGTGCACCTTTAACCCCAGCACTCAGGAGACAGGCAGATTTTTATTATGAGTTCAAGACCAACCAGGCTAGCCAGAGCTACTTATTGAGACCCTGTCTCCAACAAACAAACAAGTGAAGACTGGTAGGTGTATTCGTTATATAAAGTCACAGAACTTACGGAATGGCTCTACATATGAAGGAGATTTATTGTAATGACTCACAGTCCAACTAACCCAACACTAGGCCACTGTGGATGGGAAGTCTGAGAGTCTAGTAGTAGCTCAGTCCAGTAGGGCTAGTGGTTTCAGCTGGTCTTTTGCAGAAGCTAGAGTCCTCAAGAAGTGGGTTCCAACAGGTGTGCTGGCAAGTAAGTGCCAGCAGGTGAAGAGGAGTGAATCTTCCATGGGCTGGAGAGCTGGCTCGGTGGTGAAGAGCACCGGCTGCTCTTCCAGAGGTCAATTCCCAGCAACCACATGATGGCTCACAGCCATCTGTAATGGGATCTGATGCTCTCTTCTGGTGTCTGAAGAGATCAATGTGAGTCTTCCTTCTTCCAATGAATGTCCTTATGTAGACCTCCGGCAGAAGGTATGACCGGGGATTAAGGGCGTGTACCACCATGCCTGTATTTGGAACTTGCTCTGTCCCAAACTGGCTTGCCTGGGATTAAAACTGTCTCCCGAGATTAAAGGTGTGTATACTACCTTTCCTGGGTCTAAACTTTTCATGGCCGCCATGCCTAAAGATCTGGATCAAAAGTGTGTCGGTACATGCCTTTAATCCCAGCACTTGGGAGACAGAGGCAGGTGGATTTCTGCGTTCGAGACCAGCCTGGTCTACAGAGTGAGTTTCAGGACAGCCAGGGTTACACAGAGAAACCCCTGTTTCAGGAAAAAAAAAAAGTGTGTGTCATTTCTAGTCAGAAGCCTGTGTCTTTCAGCCTCAAGATCTGGATCTCAGGTGTACCCTCTATTTAATCTGAAGTTCATTCCAGATGCAGTCAAGTTGACAACCAGGAGTGGCCATCAGGTGGTACACATCAAGATCTGTAGCTTTGGGGAGGTGGAGGCAGGAAGGGTCAAGGTCTCAGGGCACGATGTTGCATGCCTTCAATCCCAGCCCTCAAGAGGCAGAGGCAAACATACTTCTGTAACTCTGAGGCCAGCCAGGTTGACATAGCTAACTCTAGTTGAGCCAGAGCTACATAGAGACACAGCGCCAAACAAACAAAAGACCTGGGCCTGGCTGTGATCAGAGAGAAGTGTTTTCCATGGAAACAGGTAATGCCAGCCCAAATGAGGAAATAATTCCACAAACCCTACACCTGTACAATGGAATACTACCCAGCAACCAAATGGAGTATAGCTATAGATACAGATATAGACAATCTGGGTGAATCTCTTGACAACCATGTGGGATGGGAGGTGGGGGTAATACGCAAAGGTTACTCACTTGGGAGAGGATATGTTCTGTAATAGAGCATGACTTTAGCATGCAGGAGGCTCTCGGTTCAACCCACAGCATGTCCTGCACACAAAAGGCCACACGCTGTGTTTCCAATTATATGAACAACTCTTGTTCTTGATTTTGGTGAGATTGTTGTTGTTTGTTTGTTTGTTTGTTTTAGGGTTTTGTCCTTGTTTTTGTTGTTGTTGTTGTTATTGTTGTTGTTGGGTTTGGGGTTGTTTTTTTGTTTTGTTTTTTTGCTTTTTTGGTTTTGTTTTTTTGCGAGACAGGGTTTCTCTGTATACTCCTGACTGTCACTCTGTAGACCAGGCTGGCCTCGAACTCAGAAATCCACCTGCCTCTGCCTCCCAATTGTTTTTGTTTTTTGAGACAGGGTTTCTCCATGTAGACTAGGCTGGCCTTGAATTCACAGAGATCCACCCGCTTCTGCCTCTAAGTGCCAAGACTAAAGGCATGTACCACCACTCACTGCTAGGTCTTGGTTTTATGAGTCAGGGTCCCAGGAGTAGCCTAGTCTGGCCTCTTACTTGTTGTGTAGACAAGGATGACTGTGAACTCCTGATCGTCTGTCTTCCACTTCCCCAGTGCTAGGATTCCTGGGACCCATCACATGCCTAGGCTTGGTTGTTTTGTTAGAAGATAGGCTCTTGCTGTTCAGCCAGGCTGGTCTCCTCCATCAGCTTTCTAAATGCAAGGGATTGCAGGCACGTGTCACCATGCCAACTGTATAGCATGCATACGTACATATGTGCACAAGTGTGGGTATGGCATGTATGTATATGTGCATATGAGTTATCTGTTGTTTGTTTGGAGGGATTGTTTTTACTTTTATTTTTATTTATTTTATTTTATTTTATTTTATTTTATTTTATTTTATTTTATTTTATTTTGGGTTTTTTCGAGACAGGGTTTCTCTGTATAGCCCTGGCTGTCCTGGAACTCACTCTGTAGACCAGGCTGGCCTTGAACTCAGAAGTCCTCCTGCCTCTGCCTCCCAGAGTGCTGGGATCACAGGCGTGCACCACCACCGTCCGGCTATTTTGATATTTATTTAATAAATAATATTATTTATTAAATGTATTTATTCACTTTACCTCCCAATATCAGTCCCCCCAAGCCCCTTCTCAGATACCCTCTCCCCATTCCTCCCTCTCTTTTTTGAAAAGGGAGAGCCCCCTCTAAGTATCACTCCCCTCCCCACTCTACTACTCTGGGCTCATCAATCACTGCAAGACTAAACTCATCCTCTCCACTGAGGCCAAGGTGGCCCAGTTGGGGGACCGGAATCCACAGGCAGCCAGGCAAAGGATGCAGGGACAGCCCCTGCTCCTGTTGTTGGGGCTTCACCTGAAGACCAAACCGCTCATCTACTACACATGTGCTGGGGCCTAGGTCCAGTCCATGCACGCTCTTCGGTTGGTGGATTTGGTTTTGTTGTTTTGTTGGTTGGTTTTTGGTTTTGTTTTAAAGACAGAAGTCTCATAAATTCCAAGGCTAGCCCCCTCACTTTTCTTAGGTAGGCTAGGTGGCCCAGAGCGTCTCACCCTCCTCTTGTCTCTTCCTTCCAAATGCTAAGATGATGAGTCTGTGTGCCAACCAACTGGTCTCAACAGTTTTTTCTGTTTGTGGCTGGGGCTGTGGCAAGCTGGTAGGGAGAGCTTGGGGAGCCCTGGGGTTTTATCCCCAGCACCAGCATCAGCACCACAGGCACCAGGTGTCGGCAATCCCCTGCTCGGGAGGCAGAGGGATGGGCTCAGTCCAAAGGCCTATCTGGGATATACGAGAATCTATCTCTGATTTTTTTCTTCCATTAAAAGAAAAACAAGGTGGGGAACCAGAAAAAGGGAAATGAATTGTAAATATAGAATATATACAATAAAAAAAAAAAAAAGAAAAACAAATTGGTTGCTGGAGTTCTGATTCAGAGGTAGGACTGCATGGCTGAGTCCCTGGGTTCAATGTCCAGTAATATACTTACAGTGGTAATGAGCGCTATTGGACTTAGTCAAATCCAGAATATACATAGGTACAATTTAGCTCACACTCATGTGCCAGCACGCTCTCCCCTCTCCCTCCCTCCCTCCTTCCCTCTCTCCCTTTCCCCCTCTCTCTGCCCTCCCACCATCTCCCTCCTCCTCCCTCCCCCTTTCCTCCCTCTCAGCACTGAGAACCGGACCAGGGGCCTCTTTCTCTGCTGGGTAAACAACCTAGTACTGAGCCATGGCCTGAAGCCTGCCTTTAGGACCTTTTTTTTTTTTTTTTTTGGTTTTTCGAGACAGGGTTTCTCTGTGTAGTCCTGGCTGTCCAGGAACTCACTCTGTAGACCAGGCTGGCCTCGAACTCAGAAATCCGCCTGCCTCTGCCTCCCAAGTGCTGGGATTACAGGCGTGCGCCACCACCGCCCGGCTCCTTTTTTTTTTTTTTTTTTTTAAAGACAGGGTTTCATTATGTAGCCCTGGCTGACCTAGACCTTACTATGTAGACCAAACTGGCCAGAAACTCTTACTGATCCATCTGCCTCGGCCTCCAAGCACTAGGATTAAAGGCATGTACCAACTTGTCCTGCCCTGTTAGGACTTCTGACATGGCCTCAAATAACCGTTAATATTTTTTTTCCTAGACGGATGTGGTGGCATATGACTTTAATTCCAGCACTTGGGAGGCAGAGGCAGATAGATCTCAAAGTTAGAGACCAGTTCTACAGAGTGAGTTCCAAGACAGCCAGGGCTTACACAGAGAAACCCTGTGTAGACTTAATCAACTCACCTTTTGGCTTAAAATGTAGTAATACATACTTGTAACTTTAGCATTCAGAGGGCAAAGTCAGGAGGAAAGATTATACCAAGGCTCTATCTCAAAACATCAACAACTAACAAAACTTACAGACATGACTTAGCAGTAAAGGGCTTAGCAGTAAAGGGCGCCTGCAGCTCACCGCAGGACCCGAGTTCCGTGCCCAGCATCCACACAGCAACTCACAAAGGTCCATAGCTTCAGTTCCGGGTACTGTACATACACATACATGCAGGCAAAATACACATACACCTAAAATAAAATAGATAAACCCACAAATAATGGGAGAGGAAGAGGCTGGGAGTGGATGCAAGTGGCTGAACCTCCATAGATCTGAGGCCATCCTGATCTGTACAGCTATTCTGGGCCAATCAGGGCTACATAGCGAGACCTGTCTTAGGAAAACAGAAGAACTGAACCTGTCTTCTTACTCAGTCGTGGTTTCCCTAGAGGCTGAGACAATGTCCGGAAGCACTCTGACCTCTTGCTGCCCAGAGGGAGACCTGGAAATGCACAGAGACCTTCCTGAAGCCAGAATCTGCGCTTTACAAAGATCCTCCCAGCTGACTCATAAGCAAGTTGCCTCTGCGAATCAGGAATAAAAGACTAAATGCAGAGAGCAAGCGTCGTCCTCCTCCAGGAATCAATGACGGGACCAAAGGAGAGCCAAGCCACTCAGCTGCCCGGCCGCAAAGCTTGCTGGGATTGGCAGGTGTCCATCTGGTTCCTCAAAGTCAAAGCTGCTGGTGGTATTGCGGTTTTCACAGTTCTCTCTCTCTCTTTCTCTCTCTCCCTCCCCCTTGTCTGCTTGTCCCTTACCCCTACCCCCCCCACTCTCACACACACACACACACACACAATTTTACATATTTTGTTCCTGTGCTCAGAGGGTGTCCATACGAATGCCTTGGCGCACACGCGCAGATCGGGAAAAGCGGAGCTCCAAGCCTCAGCTCTGTTCTTCTACCTTGAGGGTCCCCAGGACAGAACTCGTTGTTGGGTCCTGGGACTGGAACTGAACTTGGGTCTTCTGCCAAAGCCTCGAGCCACTGAGCCTTATCTACTTTCCAGACCCTTACCTACTTTTTTTTTATCCCCAGACCTAGTCTCACTATGCAACTCTGGCTATACTGGGACTCACCATGTAGACCAGGCTAGCCTTGATCTCACTAAGATCCAGCTTCCTCGGCCTCCGCAAGGGCCACTATGCTCAGCTCCCTCATCTACATTCTTTTTGGTTTTGGTTTTTGGTTTTGTTTGTTTGTTTGTTTGTTTGTTTGTTGTTTTTTCGAGACAGGGTTTCTCTGTGTAGCCCTGGCTGTCCTGGAACTCACTCTGGAGACCAGGCTGGCCTCAAACTCAGAAATCCTCCTGCCTCTGCCTCCCAAGTGCTGGGATTACAGGCGTGCGCCACCACGCCCCCGGCCCTCATCTACTTTCTTAATCTGTTTAGATCAGAAAAAAGACCTCACTTTTGGGTTCAAAGGGTAGTGATAAACTTTGGCCTGTCAGAGTTTTAGACTCATCTTTGGCATACCGATCTTTCCAGAGACATGCTTGTGTTTTTGCTTTGTTGATTTGGTTTTGAGATGGGGTTTTTGCATACGTCAGGCAGCCCTCAAACTGCAGATCCATCTTGTCTTAGTTAGGGTTTTACTGCTGTGAACAGACACCATGACCAATGCAAGTTTTATAAAAGACAACATTTAATTGGGGCTGGCTTACAGGCTCAGAGGTTCAGTCCATTGTCATCAAGGCAGAAACATGGCAGCATCCAGGCAGATATGGTGCGGGAGGAGCTGAGAGCCTATCCCTTCATCTGAAGGCGACTAGTGGAAGACTGACTTCCAGGAGACTAGGGTGAAGGTCTTAGCCCCACACCCACAGTGACACACCTACTTCAACAAGGCCAAACCTAATAGTGCCACTCCCTGGGAAATGCATATACAAACCATCACATTCCACTCCCTGCCCCCCCCCCAGGCTTGTTCAAGCAAGAGTCTATGGGGGCCATACTTAAACATAGCATAATGCAAAATGCATTTAGTCCAACTTCAAAAGTCCCTATAGTCTACAGCAGTCTCAACAATGTTAAAAGTCCATAGTTCAAGGTCTCTTTTGAGAGTCATCCTATCACTTAACTGTAATCCCCCAAGCAAGCCAGTAAGTAACATCCCTCCATGGCCTCTGCATCAGCTCCTGCTTCCTGACCTGCTTGAGTTCCAGTCCTGACTTCCTTTGGTGATGAACAGCTGTGTGGAAGTGTAAGCTCAATAAACCCTTTCCTCCCCAACTTGCTTCTTGGTCATGATGTTTGCGCAGGAATAGAAACCCTGACTAAGACACATCTGAAGGTGAGTTTGAACTTCTGATTCTCCTGCATCCACCTCCCAGTGATGGGCATAGCCACACCCAATCTCCCTGGTGTCGGGGCTTGAGCCCAGGGCTTCGTGCTTGTTAACTCTCTACAGACTCGAGTGAGGATCTGAGGCTCGGCTCTCTTTGTTTTGTTCAGCCTGAGATGAAGTCTCAGCCTGGAGGTACTCTGAGCTCAATATCCCTGAGATCACGGCCTACATCAGCCGCTCAACACTTCTGAGCTAAGCGTGCGGTTACATCTCTCCTTAACAATGTTTCTGTGCTCTTGTTTTCTGTTATTCACAAGAGAACCGTGTGACATTTCTCCAATAGATATAAGCTGGGGGGTGTAAAACTAGTTGTTTTCAAGGCCAGCAAGATGGCGCAGAGGGAAGACGTGTTTGCCTGGTGCCCTGACCACCCAGAGTCTGATCTGAGGGTCCCACAGTACAAAGAAGGGTCTGAGTCTAGATCTAAAGTTGCCTCTGATTCCCACGTGCATACCGTGGCAGGAGCAGGCCTTCCCCGTCACACATAGTAATGACAAATACAATTCCATTTTAAAGTTTCAAAATACATCATTTCAGTCGGTGATACAAGCCCAGTAGTAAGCGTTTCTAACCTCAGCTGAGACAGGAGGTCAAGAAAAGGAAAGGGAAAGCAGGCCTGGGGAAGGAGCTGGCTTAGAAGCCTATCAGCAGCCACACCCTAGAACTGGGTGTGACGGAGAAAGACTGCTCCCAGCTCCAGGGAGGTGGAGGCAAGCGAGCTGCGTGGCTAGTTTAAGGCCAGCCTTGAGACCCTAGGCCAAGGAAACAAAAGGAAAAAGAAAGGAGGGAGAGGAAAGGGAGAGGAGAAAGTTAAAGCCGGGGAGCCGCTGAGACGGTCCAGCAGATAGAAATGCTCGCTCTCGAGTCTGAGATTCCCCTAAAACCCATAGAGTAGGGTCAGGGAAGACCTAATTCCTGAAATATTAGTCCTTTGCCAGTTCCATCTCTCTCTCTCTCTCCCACTCACACACACACACACACACACACACACACTAATAGATGCAAATGCCATCTAGGGTTCCTGGGGGGCGGGAGTGTCTCTCCCCAGCTGCAGCTGATAGCTGACATTCATTGCCTGCAGCCGGGTCACGTGCCGCCGGTGACTCTAACCCCCGAGGCTAAGGAAATACTGTTCACTGTTTGGGAGAGTTTGGTCAGTTTATCTGTACTCTAAGAACCGTGGGTGGTGGGGCCCTATCCCCAGCATCACATACACACACACACACCACACACTCACAAGCAACCCCCTCAAAGACACCCCACAGATATACACATATTCCACAGATCCCCACACCCATACACACACCTCACATACCCCACAGATAGGACACACACACATACACAAACTACATACCCCATAGATACACAACAACAGAACACATACGCACCCACCACACAAGCTCACACACATACAGCCCCCTCACACAAACCACACAGGCACCATATACTCCATATACACCCCCCACATTCATACGCATACACCAGACATACATCACATACTCCAGATAGCACACGCACATACTCACACACAAACCAGACACACCACACGTACAGACACACTTACATACAAACCACATACTCCAATCACACCACACATGCACACACACACACACACACACACACACACACCAGACACATACACACTCACGCACAAACCACACACACACACTCGAACAAACCATACACATACAAAATAATTTAGGAGTCGGGAGTTTTGTTCTGTTTCATAAGTGGTGCTTTGACTGATTTACAAATAACATGAGCTCTGGCCTGGACAAGGAAGCCACGTGGCTTTTGGTGAATACAAGAAATGGAATATGGGTGCTGGGGTGCCTGGTACAGCTTTCCTTAGGGCAGGAACAGCCTGGGTTTCATTTTCAACACAGTATAAAAAAAAAAAAAAAAGATATGTGAGCTGGGTGTGGTATTGCCTACCTTTAATCCCAGCACTAGGGAGGCGGAGGCAAAGGGATCTCTGGGACTATAAGGCCAGCCTGATCTACATAAATTCTAGGACAACCTAGAGAGACCCTGTCTCAAAAGAGGAAAAAAAAAAAAAAAGCAACTCTTAGCTGCTTGACCAATGAGACTACATGTAGGTCACCTTGGGAGAACTGGCTCCCTCTCCCCCTCCCCTCCTCTCTCCCCCCCTTCTCTCCCCTCCCTCCCTTTTTCTTCCCCTCCCCTCCCCTCCCTGGTTGAGCCTTCTATTAGAGCCCTGCAGCAGTAAAGCCCACACTTCAGCCTTTGCATAACAGGCATTTATCTGTTGCTCAAGTTGCCAGCCAGCCAGCAGCCGGTTGATTGACAGCCCTCCTCGGTCCCAGGGGGCCTCTTCGTTGTTGTTTGCTTTGAGTGGTGGCAGGGGAGGAGAGAGGAGGAGGCAGTAGGCCCCAGATTTCTGGCATACACACCAAAGGAGCTTTTGTTTAGCAGGGCAGGACACTGGGCAGTGTCTCCTTCTAGGATGCCGTGGACCTCCAAAGTCTCCAAACTCGCTGATACGAAAGGGGTTTCTTTTGGTTTTTAATTAGCTAGTAACAGGGTCTCATGGTGCAGTCCAGGTTAGCCTCCCAGATGCCCGGATTTGAGTTCAATTTTCCCTTTTTTTTTTCTTTTGGTCAAGGTCTCTATACAGCCCAGGCTGGCCTTGATCTTACTAGGCTCCTCCTGCTTCAGCCTGCTAAGTGCTGGAATTCAAGCGGGAGGCGCCGTGTGCATTTCCATGGCTTCTAGATTCTCTGCAGACTTGGACGAAGCAGAGAACAGATCTCACCAGTGTCCAGGGGATCTAAGAAAGGGTATGTTCTCTCTCTCTCTCTCTCTCTCTCTCTCTCTCTCTCTCTCTCTCTCTCTCTTTAAGAATAGAATCCAAGAGCTAGTAGAGAGATGACTTAACAGTTAACAGTTCAGAATATGGGTTGCTGTTCCAGAGGACCTGAGTTTGAGTCCCTGGTCATGTCCGCTCACTACTGTCTTTGACGTCAGTTCCAGGGGATCTGATGCCCTCTTCTGGCCTCTTTGGGCACCAGGCATACATGCGGTGCGTATACATACAGGCAGGCAAAACATTTATGGCTAGATTCACTGGGATGAAAGGCAGTGTGTGCCCCCACTGCCCGGCCAAAGCACTTACATCTTAATTCAAAACCAAACCAAACCAATGAAGTTGGGCAGTGGTGGCACAGGCCCTTCATCCCACGGACAGCCAGGGCTACACAGAGAAACTCAGTTTTGAAAGGTAAAAGGGGAGGGGAGCTGGATTGATGCTTAACAGTTAAGAGTACTTGGCTGCTTTTTCTTACGACCTGGGTTCATTTCCCAGCCTCCGGGCGATCCACACCAATGTATATAAAGTAAAAATAAATTATTTAAAAAACAAAAGTGGAGGCCAGGGCCCTGAGCATGCAGGGAGCACGCACTGCCCCTGACCTTCACCTGTAGCTAGGAGGTAAACTTGCACGCACGTGACAGCCACTCATCACAACCTTACTTAGCTCGTGAGGTCATTTTTGTTTGTTGGATTGTTTTTAGGGTTTTGCTGTTGTTGTTTATTTGTTTGTTTGACTTGGTTTTGACACAGGGTCTCACAGTGTGGCCCTGGCTGGCCTGAAACTTACTAGGTAGACCAAGCTGGCCCAAAACTCCTAGAGAGATGCCTCCCCATTACTGGGATTAAAGGTGTGGACACAGCCTGGCTTAGTTGATAATTTCTCCCACTTCTTGTTTTTTCGTTCAATGATTTGTTGAGTCCCAGTCTGGCTACTTAGCCCAGATCCTCACACCAAAAGTCTCCTTCCCCCATCTTCTACGTCCTGAGGGTCTAAGGCTAGACCATCAGAGCAGATTTCTACTTTATTTCGGTAAGCCTTCTGTGTTTTTGGATAGAAGGGACTTGGTGGGGGGGTAGGATAGTAAAAACAATGAAGAGCTATGCTCATTCTGTGGAAATCTGGCAGCCTAAAAAACTGACAGAGCCTGGTGGTGGCACACGCCTTTAATTCCAGCACTTGGGAAGCAGAGGCAGGAGGATCTCTGAGTTCGAGCCCATCCTGGTCTACAGAGTGAGTTCTAGGACAGCCAGGGCTACACAGAGAAACCCTGTCCCAACAAAAATAAAGAGAGAGAGAGAGAGAGAGAGAGAGAGAGAGAGAGAGAAACAAAAAAAAGAAGGAAAAAGCATATATTATGATTCCAGAAAGGTTATATAGTTGACTTCTAGGGATAAGTGATTGTCATGGTGGGACTGTAGCCCAGTCAAGGTTTTCATCTCGCCCATGGGCCCTGGGTTCTGTCCCACAACACAGCCTCATGGGTGGAAACGCACACCAACAACCCCAAGTGCTTGGGAAGTGGAGGCAGGGCAGTCTGAAGTTCAGGTGTAGCCTTGGCTACACAGAGTTGAGATCAGGCTGGGCTACAAGAGCCTTGTCTCAGTCAGGCAGTGGTGGCATGTGCCTTTAATCCTTCCTGTCCAGAAACGGGGCAAGGAGAACTCTGAGTTCCAGGCCAGCCATGGCTACACAGAGAAACCTTGGGGGGGAGGGGGGGTGAAGGGGGAGGAGCCTCCTCAAAACAACAAGAAATTTAGGAAGTGTGGAGATACAAAGACCCAGGATGTCTCGCGCTCACATCATAGAATCGATCCAAATCTGGAGAAGGCGTGGGGCCTCACAGTAAACAACACCGGTAAAGTCGCCTCGTTGGCGGACTGCCATTCAATCCCAGCTTCATTCATGTGCTGTGTCCTGTTTCCCTCTGAGGAAAAATTGAGACAGCGCATAGATACTGAAATGCAATAGATATCCAATAAATGATGGGTGGGTTTTTTTTTTTCTTTTGTTTTGGGACAAAGTCTTATTCTGGAATTCCTTATGTAGTCCAGGCTAGTCTTGAACTTGTGACAATCCTCCTGCCTCATTCTTTCAAGTGTTGGGATTACAGGCATGAGCCAGCACACCTAGCTAGCTAAGCAGTGACTGCACCCTTCATTAAACAAACCTCAGTACAGTAGCCTCTGTAAGTAGGGGTGGGGGGAGGGCGCCGTCTGCTTTCTCCTAAATCACTGCGATTTCTGAATTGGTTGTTTTGCTGTTTCTGCTAATTCCTAGCTGGAGCTGAGCAGTTGACAGGAGCGGTGGGAATTGAAAGGCAGCTTTGTTTTTCCTGAAAGAACATAAAAGGAAGGGGAGGGCGAGGGGGGGCATTTCATCACTCCCATGGCTTAAGAGAAAAAAGACCAAACGAGTCAATTAGCCCGAGAGGAGGCTCCAGGCGTGTGGGGAAGGCTCTCCCGCCAGGGCGATCACTTTCAGAGGCGGACTTTCACCTGCTCCTTGTCCCAGTGTTTAGATACAACGTTACAGTGTGCAAACAGCCCTTTCTCTCTCTGCCATTTATCTGAACCTGGAGTTCAATTCCAGCAGCTTAAGTTTGCAAAGGAGCTTTGACAGAAGGCTGGGCTGGAACCGCCACCTTCCCAGGCAGGGCAGATCCTCAGTCAATTGGCCCTCCGGACTTTGCCCCTTTACAACCCCTTCCCGCTAGCAGGTAGCATCTTAAACAGTTTCTACCACCAGGAACTTGCAAGATTGACCCCAGGGCCAGGGGATAGAAGTTGATTTTTCTTTTCTGTGGTATATAGCCATAGTTGGCCGTGAACTCTCCGGAACTCTGGTTCCTGAGTGTTGGTGTTAAAAGCATACTCTGTTACTGTAACGCAAGGACTTGGTTTTTGAGAAACCTGTTACTTAACCAAGAGCATCTTCATTTAAAAAACTAATAATAAGGTGTAACAGTGTTGAGAAGATAGCTTAGTAAAGTGCTTGCTGCACAATCGTGGAGGCAGGAGTTCGAATCCTCAGTACCATAATAAATAGCAGGCAGGCGTGGCAGGCGGTCTCCAGCTCTCTCACTTGGGAGGCAAAGACGAGATTCCCCAGAGCAAGCTGGCTACCTAGACTAGCCAAATCAGCAAGTTCTGGGTCCAGGTGAGAGACCCTGCCCAAATACAGGAGAGAGAAAATAAATAAATAAAGAGGCTTGCTGTCACCCTCGGACCTCTACAGACCTGCATAAGCAAGCAAGCGCGCGCGCGCGCGCGCGCGCGCGCACACACACACACACACACACACACACACACGACACATACCACCCACCTACAGACACCACAAATACACATGCAAACATCTAAGACATAAAATTAAGACAAAACATTAATGTATTCTTGGGGCTGGCTAGACTGCTCAGTCGGGAAAGGTGTGTGTCACACAAGCCCTGGCACCTCAGTTCAGTTCCTGGAACCCACACAATGAAAAGAGAGGACCTAGGACCAATTTCCAAAACCTCTTCTCTGACCTCTACCTTTACCCCACCAAACACATGCTAATATATAAAACATTAGGCAGCCAGGCATATGCAATTAATCCCAGCACTCAGGGGACAGAGACAGATAGATCTCTTGAGTTCAAGGCCAGCCTGTTCTACATAGGACGGCTAGGGCTATAGAGAAAAACCCTGTCTGGAAAAAAACAAAAAATAGATAGATAGATAGATAGATAGATAGATAAGCCGGGTGGCGGTGGCGGTGCACGCCTTTAATCCCAGGCCTTGGGAGGCAGAGCCAGGCGGATTTCTGAGTTCGGGGCCAGCCTGGTCTACAGAGTGAGTTCCAGGACAGCCAGGACTACACAGAGAAACCCTGTCTCGAAAAACCAAAAAAAAAAAAAAAAAAAAAAAAAAGATAGATAGATGATAGATTAAATAAACAAACAAGCAAACAGTCATGGTAACACATACCTTTACTCTCAGACTAGGGAAGCAAGCACAAGTAGATCTGAGTTCGAGGCCACCCTGGTCTTCAGAGTGAGTTCCAGACCAACCAGGGCTGCATAGTGAGACCCTGTCTCAAAAAACAAATAAATAAAATGGTAGTCTAGTAGGATTACCCATGGCCTCAAGTTCACTGGAGACCAGCACAGGGTACATATTGAGTCCCATGTCAACCTGAGCTACACACACACACACACACACACACACACACACGCACCAGGGGAATGTAA